>CAUJRU010004151.1:0-22424 GCA_963277665.1 Viscum album | reverse complement strand
AAGGACCATATTAATGCACATTGTGATTTGGAAGAAATGGGTTTAAGGAAGCAGTTCCATTTACAGTTAGCTGAGGAAAACAAGTCATATATTCTTGATGCATAGTATCACTACCACAAAACTGGGCAAGGTATGCACCTGCCTTTATCAGCACTAACGAAAAAGCACTGATAAAGGGGCGGGCCTTTATCAGTGCTAAAAAAAACGCTGATAAAGGTCGACTTTATCAGCGCTAAAACAAGCACTGATAAAGGCGTACCCTTTATCAGTGCTTGTTTTAGCGCTGATAAAGGGATTATTTATTAGCAATTTAAATATCCCTTTATCAGCGCTTTTATTAGCGCTGATAAATGTAACATTTATCAGCGCTTTTCTTAGGGCTGATAATATTTATTGTATACATTAAATAAAAAACACATGTTATAACTATATATATATATATATATATTAAATAATTATAAGATTAATACTAAATATATTTATTAGATTTATTAATTCAATATATATTTATTAGTTTTATTAATTCATTATATATTTATCAGATTTATTAATTCATTATTTATTTATTAGATTTATTAATTCATTATATTTAATATATATTTATTATATTTTTTTTATATTTAATGTATTTGTTTTATTTATAAATATATAATGAGTTCTAATATATATGTATAATTGAAATTATTGAATATATGTGTGTTTTCTAATGAATTGGGATCGATCAATATCATACATGTGCGCATCTATATATGTGTGTTTTTCAATGAATTGGGGTCAATGAATATATCATACATGCGTATATATATGTGCATATTGAATAATGTTCATTTATAGATTATAATTCATTATGTTACCCATATATAATATATATATATATTAATTAAATGTACACTTAAAATTAAATTATATTTAAAAAATAAATATATATTTTATTATATTTTCAATGATATATATATAAATATACCTTTCAAACAATTTTATAAGTATAAATAGAGATATATATATTTAGAGTTAAATAAATATATAATAATATAAAGAAATTTTTAAATTGATACATTTATCAGCACTTTTATTAGCACTGATAAACTACGTATTTATCAGCGCTACAAAAGTGCTGATAAAGTTCGGCCTTTATCAATGCTAAAAAAGCACTGATAAAGGTGGTATTTATCAACGCTTTTCATTTTAGCGCTGATAAATACACCCTTTATCAGCACTTTTTACTAGCGCTGATAAAGGTCCACACGGGCACCTCCTCCTCCTCCTCCTCCACCGGCACCTCCTCCTCCTCCTCCACCGGCACCTCCTCCTCCTCCTCCTCCTTCACCTACTCCATGGCCTCATCCTCCTCCTCCTCCACCGGCACCTCCTCCTCCTCCTCCTCCTCTGCCTACTCTGCTGCCTCCTCTCCACCGTGGGTCCTCCACAGCGGCCTCCTCCTCCTCCTCCTCCTCCTCCTCCTCCGCTGCCTCCGAGCTGCTTCTGCTGCCTCCGCTACCTTCGCCCTGCCTCTGCCCTGCCTCTGTGCTTTCTCTGGTGCCTCCGGTGCCTCTGCTGTCGATGCCTCCTTCTCCTCCACCATCGGGTCCTCCTACTTAAGGTGATTAAAATTTAATTTTCATGAATTAATTATGTTTTCATTATGGTGACCCCTTGCATCCTATCCCAAATTATGAATATTTGATAGCCATTATCTTTTTCCTCCTAACATTTCGATAGAATCCATTGTATGAATAATTGGATGTTATAAGATTTGTTTGGATGTGAACAATTTACAATTGGTGTGGATGTAGGGTGGATGATGAAAACCTTGGTAAACCTCAATGTTGACTCAAAAAAATTGTAGTTGGGAAGTTCCTTACCCCTTGGTTTGTCCTTTACACATGATACCGTGAGGAGTATTTATGATGGAATATAATTACACCATTATTGATTATGATTGCATGTGGGTGTGTGTATAACGAGATACCTATATTGATTTTTGGATTTTATGAGTGTTGTTATTGTGGGTAATTGTTATGTTTGGATTGTGATCACATGATGTTATGTGTTATATTATATACTCATGATAATATGACATTACAACTTGAATGATTCACCTCGTATGTGTGTTAGCATGCATGGTGTTTATATGTTGTACATCAAAGAAGTGGACCATCATGAAATTAATATCCCTTGGTAGGGTACTACACTTGATATGTGATGATGAAGACAGAGAACCTGAGCATAGGGTGGAGGTACAACATATCCATGGTGTCGTGTCATTGGTGTGCTTGAGGTACCCAGCATTTTCTAGGTCCCATTCACTATGAGATGCATAATTTTTTTCAATAACCACATGGATCTATCTCATACATAGAAATAGGGTAAGAAGTTCACTGATTTCCTGGCTACTTAAGCCTCTCTAGGTAACCTGTGTACCATATTTAACATCATAGGATCCCTCCCCCCAAGCTTGTTAGTTTAGTTAAAGAATATTCCCTTGGGATAAACTAATTTATACCTCCTTTGACTGTTTTTAGCCTTGTCCCCTTCTTGAAATAAAATATTTCAACATTGGATGTGTTGAAATAAAGTTCATGACTGAGTTATTTAAGCTATAACCTAGGGTTTGTTGTGCCCCCCCCCCCTCCACTACTCCCTCTTCTCCCCACCTCATCCATGCCTTCCCTCCTCCCTCATCTCCCTCTCCTATAACTAAACCACCTCCCCTTCCTCCACCCATAATCACTTCCCTCCTAGCACCATGATTTGAACTAAGGGTAGGTGCCTTCCCCCATCCAAACACATAGCTTATGGATCGTTGCCTATTGCAGCTAAGCACTAGACCCAAACTCTAACTCCACCATCTCCTTCTCCCTCTTCTTTTCCACCACCATTAGAAGATTCCATCTCGTTGGGTTTTGATTTTCCTTTTGCATCCCACCACTCACAATATGTGGTTCCACCTACCAATGTCCATCCCTATTTTCACTTTGAGGAAATGCAACACTATATGTGCTTGGACCATTTTCAATCCAAGTCAATTTTCACCAACAAATCCATGGATTTGGTCATAATACACAAGGTCCTCATTGACAAGGATGTTATGGTAGCCCTTCGCATCAATGAAACACTCCCAAATTATTGATGTTCCTGAGGAGACGTTTTAGGAACTCTTTTTAGAGCTCCTTACAACTTTCAATATAGAATTAATCTGTATCACCTTAAAACTAGGTGGGAGGGATTGGGATTTGACACTAGGTGAGTTCAGAGTTATCTTGGGGTTTATTATTCTGACTTTGCTACATCCACTACCTATGTTGCTTTGTGTCTTGGTCTGAACAAGACAAATAACCTAAAGAGTTGGGTGTTGATCACTCATGAGCCCACGAGCATCCATGATCCTCCCACATCCAAGAGCACCCATATGAAGGGTTATTATCTGAGGATTAGTCATTGTGCCTTAGCTCATGCCTGGATAGCATGGGGAGACTCCCACATAACCATCACATAAACTAAGGTGGCCATTATGGCCACTTCCATGGGTGCCCTTGTGGAAAACATATACTGCTTCTTACTTATGCATTTGGTCCCATGTGTTTCAATCAACTTTATACACTTTTACTTTTGATGCACATGTTAGACTACCTATTGGCCTTACCCATGAGGTATTTCCTTGTGCGGACACCCTATAAAGACCGCCCTATGAGATTGATCCATAAGTTGCACTGATTATCCTACTTCCTCACAAAAGGTATGGTTATCCCATGTCTATAGTGGTGAACCCCAATAACACACTATAAAAAACTCCCAAGAACCACCCCTCGTCAGGGGTGATCGAAGAGAGGAAGAGATTGGATGAATCCCAAGAACCACCCAAGATTTTCTATTAATGAGCACGCCCCCTACCATTTTTGAAGTATCTTGTTTTTTATCTAAATTATACTCATATTTCTTCTCCCCTAACCAATATACTCATCCTATGGATTTAAAATAGGATGAATATAAATAAAGAATGGATGAATGCCAATCGGTTGAAAAAAGAGTATGAAGAAGGCGTGAAAGAGTTTATCAAGTTTGCAAAAGATCATGCATGTGACTCTTCTCAAATCCTTTGTCTGTGTTTACGCTGTTGCTATTCAAAACAAATTAGTCCAGAGGAGTTGGAAGAACACTTGATCTGTCACAGAATAGATCAGAGTTATACATGTTGGAATAAACACGGGGAAACAATGAATGTAGGTAGTGACTGGGATGACACTGCGTTTTATGGATCATCTGATATGATTAAAAACATGAACAATGAAGATGATCGTATAGAGGATGTGATTAAAGATTTGAATGATGATGAAGATCGTATTGAGGAAATGACAAGGACCGTCGAAGATGAACTTCATGATTTCCCAAAATTGTTTGAGAAGTTAAAAAGTTGTGCAAAGACGCCATTGTATGCTGGTTACACTAAATATACAGCATTGTCAGCCATACTGAAGCTGTATAATTTGAAAGCAGACAACGGGTGGAGTGACGACAGTTTTACGAAACTACTTGCACTCATGAATGACATGCTCCTAGAAGACAATGAGCTCCCGAGCCGAACATACGATGCCAAACGAATGCTACGCTCTATGGGTATGATCTCTGAAAGAATACACGTCTGCCTGAATGAATGTATACTGTTTCGCAAGGACCAAAAATCACTTAAATAATGACCAAAGTGTGGCGCTTCTCGATACAAGAAAGATGAATCCAGTCCTACTAAAGTTGTATGGTACTTTCCAATCATTCCAAGGTTTAGACGCCTATATGGAAGTGAGGAGACTGCAGAACAATTAACATGTCATGCAGATACAAGAATTAAAGATGGGATACTATGTCACCCGGCAGACTCTCCTCAGTGGAAGATAATCGATCATGAGTATCCTAAATTTGGAAACGAGTCGAGAAACCTTCGTCTTGCATTATCTACAGATGGAGTGAATACTTTTGGTTTTCAAAGCAACAGTCACAGTACATGGCTAGTTATGTTGATAAATTATAACTTACCACCGTGGTTATGCATGAAACGAAAATACATCATGTTATCTATGCTTATATCAAGACCAAAACAACCGGGTAATGATATTGATGTTTATTTAGCTCCATTGATCGAAGATTTGAAATTATTGTGGGATTTAGGTGTTACATTGTATAATGCTTATAGAAAGGAAGATTTCACTTTGGGAGTCATGTTGTACGGGATGATAAATGACTTCCCTACTTATGGAAATTTGTCAGGATATAGCATTAAAGGAACTCAAGGTCGTCCCGTTTACAAAGAAGGTACACAATCAATTAGGTTGAAACATTCATCGAAAACCGTGTTTCTAGGACATCACATATTTCTACCGCGATGAAATAAGTATCGTTCTTGGATGACATCATTCGATGGAAGTTCAGAAGAACGTACAGCACCGTCTCCACTAACAGGCAATCAATTGTTTGAGAAAGTTAAAAATGTGGACACTACTTTTGGTAAACCGGCTTCGAAAAACCTTACGAAAATCGGTTGGAAAAAGAGATCAGTTTTTTTTGAATTACAATACTGGAATTGTCTGTATGTAAGACATTTTCTTGATGTTATGAATGTAGAAAAAAAATGTATTTGATAGTGTTATCGGCACGTTTCTAAATACATCTGGAAAAACAAAATATGTAATTAAGGCTATGTTGGACATGGTTGAGATGGGAATACGAGAAGAGTTGGCACCAGTGAAGGGTGAAAAATGAACATTTCTTCCTCTTCCTGCTTACACTCTTTCCAGGCAGGAGAGATATTAGTTTTTCAACTTCTTGAATGACGTAAAGGTTCCAGAGGGGTATTCGTCAAATATCAGTAACCTCATGTCAATGAGTGACTTGAAGTTAAAAGGTCTGAAATCACATGACTGTCATATTTTGATGAAAAATCTCATTCCAATTACTTTATGTTCCATTTTTCCCAAGAATGTCTGCCATACATTAATGAAACTGTGTTTCTTCTTCAAAGCTATATGCAGCAAAGTTATAGACCCGGCGAAATTGCCAACTATGGAAAAAGAAATTTCCGTCATATTATGTGAATTAGAAATGTTCTTCTCGCCTTCATTTTTTGATATGATGGTTCATTTGATGGTCCACTTGGTGAGAGAGATTCGACTATGTGGTCTTGTACATTACAGATGGATGTACCCCATTGAACGGTATATGAAGATTTTGAAAGGGTATGTCAAAAATCGAAGTCAGCCAGAGGGTTGTATTGCAGAGCGATATATTGTTGAGGAAGCCGTTAAATTCTGTACTGAATACTTGTCTAGTGTGGAAAGCATTGCCTTACTAAAATCTGGTCACACTGGGCGGCTTGAGGGTGAAGGAATTTATGGAAGACAGGTTGTCACAATCAATATTACAGATCGGGAGCAGGCCCACCTTTATGTTTTGCATAACAGTTTCGACGTTGACCCATATGTTAAAATCCACAAAGAAATTCTTAGGCATTTGAATCCATATAGGGCTGAAAATGGATATCATATACACATAATCGACAGTTTATAGGATGGTTTCGAGATCATATTTTTAAGAAGTTAGATGAAAATACAGAGTCAATTTCGGAATGACTTTGATGGCTAGCTGGAGGACCAAGTGTGTATGCATTATCTTACAATGCTTATGTAGTTAATGGTTATACATTTTATACTAATGAACATGATGAAGATAGTACCATGCAGAATAGTGGGGTTACACTTGTGGATGAAGCGATGCATGTTTCCGGTGCTAAGGACAGAAATCCAATTTATGCGAATATTTCATACTTTGGCATCATAAAACAAATATGGGAGTTGGATTATATGGAATTTCAAGTTCCGATATTTCAATGCAAGTGGGTTGATAACAGAAGTGCTGTTAAAATAGATGATTTGGGATTTGTGAAAGTTGATTTCAGTAAGGAAGGGGAGAAAGACGAACCGTTTATAATGGCATCACAGGCAGTGCAAGTATTTTATGTTCCAGATCCCGCAAACCGAAACTGGTCAATCGTTCTGTTATCGACCAAAACAGCTGAAGGGTCAGATGAAAATTCAACAGAAGATGACCCTTTCATTGGTACTTCGCAATCATTTCGCAGTGGTCCCAATGTAGACGACATTTTGTATGTCAGAGGAGACCACAATGAAGGGATATGGATAGTTGATAGAGGGGTCAAATCCCTTCAGCCTTTAAAAAAAAGAGAGTTCAATAATCAGGTTATTGATTCTTATTGTGATATAGATTGTGTTACATTATGTTATTATCTGTTTTTTTCTGCTTTTATGTGATCTAAATTAAATGTTAAACCAGTTCTACAGATAATTACTTCTTCACCTGCTGATGCACCCAATCCTGAGACACAACACGTCTCTCAACCTGTTATAGCTGATCCTACTACTGAGAGACAACAGGTCTCTCAACTTGTTGCAGCTGGTCCCACTGCTGAGGTACAATAGGTCTCTCAACCTGTTGTAGCTGGTCCTAGTGTCGATGCTAGCGCTTCGGAGAAACATAATGATGATACAGAAACTGAGGAAATGGTAGGCAATGAAACCCCAATGACATAAAAAAAACAGGTGCACCGTAGTTTGACAGTTTTAGCCAAAATCATTAAGGCAAAAACAAAAGGCATCAAATATGAGGTGGGATGGAATAAACGAGGCCAGCATGTAAACCCCAAAAAATCCATGTTTAGTAGCTACATTGGAATCATCACTCGACAACGCGTGCCGATTGATGTAGAGTCATGGTACCATGTTGTCAGCGGGTTAAAAACATTAATGTGGGAAGAGATTACGGTAACATTACAATATCATCTATTTAATTTATTAAAATAAAATAAAATAAAATACTGAAATATTGACTAACCCTTCATCATCTCTTGCAGAGTGCATTTATAGTAGATGTTTCGCATAGAGAATATGTTTTAATACTGGCAGGAAGGATTCATAGAGGCTTTCGCACCATTTTAACGAAACATCATCTGAAAGATGCTGAAGGGAAAATCAAGCCGCACCCACCTCCTCTTTATGCACACTTGATATCCCAAGGAATGTGGGATGCGTTTTGCAAATTTCATGCAGAACAGAATTTTCAGGTACATTGTGTTTGGTTACACATTGTGTAACGTTGCTTGTATTCATTATGTTGATTGACAGGTTTTTATTTATGAAACAACAACTGAGTGCTGAAAATAAATAATGGGTAGCAAAACCAGCGTACCCCTACCGTAAAGCAAGGCTGGGGTACTCTTCAATTGAAAAACAATTGGTACGTATTTTAAAAGTATTGTAATAATTTTATGTGACATAAAACAACACTGTAACCATGTTTCTCTATTTATATGCAGATTGATGAAGAAAAATCTCAAGTCACTTCCATTCCACGCCATGTGCTATGGAAGGAGGCTCATGTTAATAAAGAGGGGAAACTGATAGATGAAAACACACAAAAATTGTGGGAAACATGTGTAAGTATGACATAATATAAACTTGTTTTTCTTTAAATCACTATTACATAATGATGATTACTTATTTTTCCATATTTTCTATTTGACATAGTCATAGGAATCAACAACACCTGCACCGGATGCAGACATACTTTCAGCGGCCTTGAAACAGCCAGAACAGTATGGCCGCGTCAGAGGTGTGGGTTTTGGAGTGTCACCCCGGGCATATTTTCAGAAAAAAAAAACAAGAGGATGAACAAACTAAATAATTGCATGTAATGAGAGATAGAGTATCTACCCTTGAAGAACAATTCCAAACTCAGGGAGAGATTCTAAAGAGTTTGATAGAGGAGAGGCGAAGAGAAAAAACAACTCAAGAACAACCCGCACGAGAAGATCCCGCCCCACCCCCACTAGCTTTGAGGCGAGCCATTTCCCTCAAAGACCTAACTTAACCGAGGTAATCAATGTTCTAATATTCGTTTCTGTGAAATTTGAATCACACAGACACTGATACCTTTCATGTAATGATATTCTACAGGGTGAAAATGACTGTGATTTATATCTATCAACTCCCACCCATCACCTTGTAGCGAGGGCTACGGTGTTCAATATGCAGAATGACACGCTACACTCCAGACCACTTCCAACTGGTCATGTAAAAGTGTCAATTAATGTAGCTCATGATCTGAGTGCTGAGCTACCTGTTCCAAATGATGATGACGACATTAATATAGTGGAAAAGCTGTTGGAACATTCGTTGCATGGCCATCGAATCTTGTAAAAAACATGTTGACCAGGAGGTATTCATTTCCAATTCATTTTTCAAGCAGAATTTTTAACATTAAATTAGAAAATGGCTGAACCGATGAATGTTATTACAGAAGGACAAAATGGAGGAGCTAAAACGAAAGAGAAGCTCCAACATTGGATCAACTAACCGATCAAAACGATCTACTAAGAGCGTGTTCACCCTGCCCATTCTATATCCACATTTAATATCATTGCAAGATCATGTGGATACGAAAACGAAAGACAGAAAGATCCATACAATTTCTTGTGAAAAAGATATGTACAGAGAGGAAACATTAGATTTCATTAGTGAAGACGTTGTTGCTGAGATCATCACATACGACTGGCTAGACGCCTCAGTTATAAATGTATACATGAGGTATGTTTTCATGATTTGATTTTACAGAAGCTGATATACTTTGATAATTATGGCTAAATACATCTCATATTTTTCACAGGCATATATATGAAAAACAATTGAAGGGATTTTCCCATGAATACAAATTTGGACTCGTTAGTCGTCACACCATTTCTATACAACGAGAAGAAATAGATTTTTTTTTTCAGGCTGAATTAATGTCAAATCTTCTAAGAACGTTTCAAAGCAGAATTACGACTGACAGACTCTTTTTAATACCAACATTGCAGGGGTAAAACTCTACATTTTAATCGTATCAATTATATTTTCATTTATATTAGTACTTATTTATTTTTGTGTTTTTAGGGAACATTGGATGCTCATTGCAGTCAATTTGGATACTCCAAAGATTTATTTTCTGGATTCACTGCATGGATATCCAACTAACTGACCACACGTGATGGCGATTGTCAATTTTTAATACACTAGATCCAACATTTTAGAACTAAATATCTAGTTATATAATTTATATTATCTTTTAATGAGGATTTTGTTATGATAGGGCGGTGTATGAATATCGTCTAAAGGCTGGAATGAATCCAGGGCATAAGGACGACAATGCCCATAAGATCTACAAATGGAGAAGTATCTGGGTATATATAATTATATTTCACTATCAAAATACATATCAAAACAAATTACTTATTTTTCTCGATGTTTCTGCAGTGTCCGAAACAAACAAACGACAAGGACTGCGGTTATTATGTTTGTAAATTTATGAAAGAGATCATATTTCATGAACAAACTAGCATCCCTGAAGAGGTATTTTTGAAAATAATTACTACTTCATTTAAAATAATTATTAATCATTTGTGTATTTATATTTTTTTAGTACTACTATGACTGTTGCAAAAACTTCTATTTAGAAGATGATATAAATGTGTTTAGAAACGAATGGGCAGCGTACCTGATGGAAGAATGTAAACAAATAGGACAATGAAGGTGAATTCTTAATACTTATGTTATCTTTATATGGTCATTGATATCTCCCTTTACACTTATTGAGCATCTATGATCTCCCTTTCTTATGTTTTATATCCTTAGATTAGTGAATTCCTACTACTGAGTTTGAAATTGACATAACTTTAGAAAACAACATAAGTGACATACGGAAAACTGAGAAAACATGTTCAGATTGTTTTGATACTTTAGGACAATGATCCCTGAGTCATTTGTGACGTCTACGAATCTACCGCACCTCAATCCAACGCACGGTGTGACCGGTATGACTAAACGTGTCTGATATCAGTTTCAAATTGAGATAAACTTTAGAAAACAACACTACTGACATACGGAATACTGAGCAAATGCATTCGGATTGTTTTGATACTTTAATAAAATGATCCATAGTCATTTGTGACGTGTAAGAATTGATTTCACCTCAATCCGATGCACGATGTGACCGGTATGGCTAAACGTGTCTGATATCAGTTTCAAATTGAGATAAACTTTGGAAAACAACACTACTGACATACGAAATACCGAGCAAACGCGTTTGGATTGTTTTCATAATTTAGGAAAATTATCCACGAGTCATTTTTGATGTGTAAAAATTGACCACACCTCAATCCGACTCACAGTGTGACCGGCATGACTAATAGTGTCTGATATCAGTTTGAAATTGACATAACTTTAGAAAACAACACAAGTGACATACGGAATACCAAGAAAATGCATTCGGATCATTTTTATACTTTAGTAAAATGATCCATTAGTCATTTGTGATGTGTAAGAATCAACCTCACCTCAATCCGACGCACGGTGTGACCGGTATGGCTAAAAGTGTCTGATATCAGTTTCAAATTGAGATAAACTTTAAAAAACAACACAAGTGACATACGGAAAACCGATCAAATGCGTTCAGATTGTTTTGATAATTTAGTACAACGATCCATGAGTCATTTTTGACGTGTAAAAATTGACCGCACCTCAATCCTACGCACGGTGTGACCGGTATGGCTAATAGTGTCTGATATCAGTTTCAAATTGACATAAACTTTAGAAAACAACACTACTGACATACGGAATACCAAGAAAACGCATTAGGATTATTTTAATACTTTAGGACAACGATAAACTAGTCATTTTTGACGTTTAAAAAGCAACCGCACCTCAATCCAATGCATGGTGTGACCGGTATGGCTAAAAGTGTCCGATATCTATTTGAAAATGACATAAACTTTATCAAACAACACTACTGACATATGGAATACTGAGAAAACACATTCGGATTGTTTTGAAACTTTAGTAAAACAATCCATGAGTCATTTGTGATGTGTAAGAATCAACCTCACCTCAATCTGACGCACAGTGTGACCGGTATGGCTAAAATTGTCTGATATCGGTTTCAAATTGAGATAAACTTTAGAAAACAACACTACTGACATATGGAATACCGATAAAACGCGTTCAGATTGTTTTGATACTTTATAACAACGATCCATTAGTCATTTTTGACGTGTATGAATCAACATCACCTCAATCCGATGCACGGTGTTACCGGTATGGCTAAAAGTGTCTGATATCAGTTTCAAATTGAGATAAACTTTAGAAAACAACACAAGTGACATACAGAAAACCAAGAAAACGCATTCATATTGTTTTTATGCTTTAGGAAAACGATCCATGAGTCATTTTTGACGTGTACGAATCGACCTCACCTCAATCCGACACACGGTGTGACCGGTATGGCTAAAAGTGTCTGATATCTGTTTGAAAATGACATAAACTTTAGCAAAAAACACTACTAACATACAGAATACTGAGCAAACGCGTTCAGATTGTTTTGAAACTTTATGAAAACAATCCATGAGTCATTATTGATGTTTAAAAATTGACCACACCTCAATTCGACGCATAGTGTGACCGGTATGGCTAAAAGTGTCTGATATCAGTTTCAAATTGAGATAAACTTTAGAAAACAACACTACTAACATACGGAATACTGAGCAAATGCATTTAGATTGTTTTGATACTTTAGGAAAACGATCCATTAGTCATTTTTGATGTGTACGAATTGACCTCACCTCAATACGATGCACGGTGTGACCAGTATGGCTAAAAGTGTCTGATATCAGTTTCAAATTGAGATAAACTTTAGAAAACAACACAAGTGACATACGGAAAAGTGAGAAAACGCATTCGGATTGTTTTGATAATTTATTAAAATGATACCTGAGTCATTTTTGATGTGTAAGAATTGACCTCACCTCAATCTGATGCACGGTGTGACCGGTATGGCTAAATGTGTCTGATATCAGTTTCAAATTGAGATAAACTTTAGAAAACAACACTACTGACATACGGAATACCGAGTAAACGCATTCGTATTGTTTTAATACTTTATTACAACGATCCATTAGTCATTTTTGATGTGTAAAAAGCAACCGCACCTCAATCCGATGCACGGTGTGACCGATTTGTCTAAACGTGTCTAATATCAGTTTCAAATTGAGATAAACTTTGGAAAACAACACTACTGACATACGGAATACTGATCAAACGCGTTCGGATTGTTTTGAAACTTTAGGAAAACGATCCATGAGTCATTTGTGACGTGTAAAAATCGACCGAACCTCAATCCGACTCACAGTGTGACCATCATGGCTAAAAGTGTCTGATATCAGTTTCAAATTGAGATAAACTTTAGAAAACAACACTACTGACATACGGAATACCAAGAAAACGCATTCGGATTGTTTTGATACTTTAGGAAAACGATCCATTAGTCATTTTTGATGTCTAAAAATTGACCTCACCTCAATCTGACGCATGGTGTGACCGGTATGGCTAAAAGTGTCTGATATCAGTTTCAAATTGAGATAAACTTTAGAAAACAACACAAGTGACATACGGAAAACTGAGCAAACGCATTCGGATTGTTTTGATACTTTAGGACAATGATCCCTGAGTCATTTGTGACGTGTACGAATTGACCTCACCTCAATCCGACGCACGGTGTGACCGGTATGGCTAAAAGTGTCTGATATCAGTTTCAAATTGAGATAAACTTTGGAAAACAACACTACTGATATACGGAATACCGAGAAAATTCATTCAGATTGTTTTGATACATTAGTAAAACGATCCCTGAGTCATTTGTGACATGTACTAATTGGCCACACCTCAATCCGATGCACGGTGTGACCGGTATGGATAAAAGTGTCTGATATCAGTTTCAAATTGAGATAAACTTTAGAAAACAACACTAATGACATACGTAATACCAAGAAAACGCGTTCGGATTGTTTTTATACTTTAGTACAATGATCTATGAGTCATTTTTGATGTTTATGAATCAACCGCACCTCAATCTGATGCATGGTGTGACCGGTATGGCTAATAGTGTCTGATATCAGTTTCAAATTGAGATAAACTTTAGAAAACAACACTGCTGACTTACGGAATACCGAGAAAACGCGTTCGTATTGTTTTTATACTTTAATAAAATGATCCATTAGTCATTTTTGATTTGTAAGAATTGAACGCACCTCAATCCTAAGCACGGTGTGACCGGTATGGCTAATAGTGTCTGATATCAGTTTCAAATTGAGATAAATTTTAGAAAACAACACTACTGACATACGGAATACCGAGCAAACGCGTTCGTATTGTTTTTATACTTTAGTACAATGATCCATTAGTCATTTTTGAAGTGTAAGAATCAACCTCACCTCAATCCGACACACAGTGTGACCGGTATGGCTAAAAGTGTCTGATATCAGTTTCAAATTGCGATAAACTTTGGAAAACAACACTACTAACATACATAATACTGAGAAAACGAATTCGGATTGTTTTTATACTTTAGTAAAACGATCCATGAATCATTGGTGATGTGTACGAATCGACTGAACCTCAATCCGATGCATGGTGTGACCGGTATGGCTAAAAGTGTCTGATATCAGTTTCAAATTGAGATAAACTTTGGAAAACAACACTACTGACATATGTAATACTGAGCAAACGCGTTCGGATTGTTTTGATACTTTAGGAAAATGATACATGAATCATTTTTGACATGTACGAATTGACCTCACCTCAATCCGATGCACGGTGTGATCGGTATGGATAAAAGTGTATGATATCAGTTTCAAAATGAGATAAACTTTAGAAAAAAACACTAATGGCATACGGAATACGGAGCAAACGCGTTCGGATTGTTTTGATACTTTAGTAAAATGATACATGAGTCATTTTTGACGTGTAAGAATCAACCACACCTCAATCCGACACATGGTGTGACCGGTATGGCTAAAAGTGTCTGATATTAGTTTGAAAATGACATAAACTTTAGAAAACAACACTACTGACATACGGAATACCGAGAAAACACGTTCGGATTGTTTTGAAGCTTTAGGAAAATGATCCATGAGTCATTTTTGATGTGTACGAATCGACCGCACCTTAATCCGGCACACAGTGTGACCGGTAAATCTTTTCATTAGATAAAGAATCAGTATTTATTAAATGAGATAAATCTATCAAAAACATATTGATTTTACATTATTCTCTTTCATTGTTATGAGAATGAAAAAATTTGAGTTTAAAATTTCATATTTTAGTTTCACATTTCCATATTAATGTATTCTTTCATATTACTATTTTAATTTCTTTCATTGTTGCATTACTAAAATAATATTCGTTTTCTTATATAGGTGAATTTTTTTCCTTGAGTTTGGATGCTTTGTTCAGCAACAAATACCGTCGAGAGCGGATCACGGATATCAAAGGGTGAAACATGAATGTTTATAACTGTTGTTGAATAATTGTAATTTTAACCATGTAAAACAATGTTTGAAATGTATATAGCAATGTGTTTTTTTTGTATTCATGATGTTAAATAAATTTATATACCGTTGTCGGTCAAAATATTATGTGCGGGTGCTATTTTGTGCAGGTGTGCATGTGCTACTTTGTGTAGGTATTCTGGTGTGCAGGTGTGCAGGTTCTGTTTTGCATGTGCAGGCGATGGTGCCTTTATCAGTTCTTTTTTGAGTGTTGATAAAGGACACCTTTAACAGCGCTAGAGGAGCGCTGATAAAGGAACCCTTTATCAGCGCTCTGAAAAGCGCCGATATAGGAGACCTTTATCAGTGCTAAAAAAAGCACTGATAATGGGGGTCATTTATCAGCGCTTTTTTTAGTGCTGATAAAGGTCTCCTATATCAGCACTTCTCGAAGCGCTGATAAAGGGGACCCCCCCCCCTTTATCTACACCAGCATTAACAACACTTTTCTAGCACTGTTAATGCCGGTTTTTAGCGATGATAAAGGGACAAGTTGTAGTAGTGTATATGATGACTACAAAGGAGAAAGCGACATTTATTTCCATTTTGAAGATGCTCAAGGTGCCTCATGGTTACTCTTCTAATATTTCAAAGTGTGTGAATCTTACGAGCAGGACATTGCAAGGGTTGAAAAGTCATGACAATCACATACTACTATAGAAGTTGATTCCAATAGAAATTTTTGATTGTTTATACCCTAATTTTGTTCAACCGTTGATTGAGATGAGTAATTTTTTTAGACAGATTTGGTTAAGAAATCAACGAATGAGTGATTTAAAAAGTTTGCAGGACCGAATTGTACTTACGCTTTGTCACTTTGAGAAACTGTTTCCCCCTCATTTTTTGATGTTATGGTTCACTTGACAGTGCACCTAACTGATGAATTAATGGTTGTTGTTCCAGTGCAATTCAGGTGGATATATTCTATTGAGTGGTATCTAAATATATTGAAACGATTTGTACACAATAGTACTCGTCAGGAGGCATCAATAGCCAATGGTTATTTGATGGATGAGTGTACTAATTTTTGTGCAGAATATATTATAGATGTTGAAACAAAATTAGATAATCCATCTCGGATTCATGATGGTCTAGTTGGAGAAGAAACCATATTTGATATGGACAACATTGATTGGATACAAGCGCATCGATATATCTTGTTCAATACTCCATTAGTTGCACCATTAATGCAATAAGTGTCTTATCACTTTTATTGTTTAAATTTTACATGTTTTGTTTGCATAAGTTGATCATTTAAACATTGCATTATCATTTTCAGGAAACACATTAATGAGATAAAAGAAGAGATGTCTCGTGCGACTGAGTATCAAATTCAACAATCTCATTATGCGCCATTTCATGATTGGTTTAATGATTTTGTACGTATAAATTGATTTTCATTATGAGTGAAGTATTATACTAATTTCTTTATAAAAAAATCATTATTGAATTCTGTGAATTATGTAGGTTCATAACCTGAGGGAGTTAGGTGACCCCATTCTAACTGAAGAATTTTTACAACTAGCTGAGGGTCCATCTATAATGGCTCATCATTATAAAGCTATAGATGCTAATGGTTTTCAATTTTACATTAATGATGTTGACGACAAACGAGAAACACAAAACAGTGACAGCCCCTCCACCTGGACAGCCCCCCTTAGGACACCCCCCCCCCCTCCCGGATACCCCCCCCCCTCCGGACAACCCACCCCCCAAAACTCCCCCCGGACATCCCCCCACCCCACTCCCCCCAGATAGCTCCACCCCCACCTGCACATCCCCTCCACCTAGACAGCCCCCCCCCTTCTGGACACCCCCCCCCCCCTCCCGGACAGCCCACCCCCCCCCCCCCCTCCCGGACAGCCCACCCCCCAAAACTCCCCCAGACAGCCCCACCCCTACCTGCACATCCCCTCCACCTGGACAGCCCACCACCCCCCTTTAGACAGCCCCCATCCTGGATAGCTCACCCCCCAAAACTCCCCCTTTCCCTTGAACCATCCCCTGCCCCCCCCCCCCCACCTCAATGACCTCATGCCCCCTTCACCCCCTCCCTACACCCATCCCACCCCACTCCCCCTGGATATCCCCACCCCACTCCCCTCGGACATCCCCAGCCCCACCCCACTCCCCCTAGACAGCCCCACCCCTACCTGCACAGCCCCTCCACCTGGAAACCTCCCCCCCTCACCCCCTTGGACACCCCCCCCCCCCACCTTCACCCCCACTACCCCCTTCCCCCTTCGCCCCCACAACCCCCTGCCCCCTTCACCCCCTCCTTGCACCCATCCCACCCCACTCCCCCAGACAGCCCCACCCCACTCCCCATGGATAGCTCCAGCCCCACCCCACTCCCCCCAGATAGCCCCACCCCTACCTGCATAGCCCCTCCACCTGGACACCCCCCCCCCTCGAATATCCCACCCCCCAAAACTCCCCCCGGATAGCCCCCACCCCTCCAACCCCACCCCACTCCCCCCGGACAGCCCCACCCCCACCTACACAACCCCTCCACCTGGACAGCCCCCCCCACCCCCAACCCCCCCTTGGACACCCCCCCCCCTGGATATTCCACCCCCCATAACTCCCCCCAGACATCCCCTAGACATCCCCACCACACCCCCCATCCCATACCCACTCCCAACCCCCCTCCCGGATATCCCTCCTCCCATAACTCATCCCAGACAACCCCACCACACCCCCAGCCCCTCCCCACTCCCAACCCCCCTCCCGAACAACCCACCCCCCATAACTCCCCTCGAACAGCCCCTGTACATCCCCACAACACCCCCCCAGCCCCTCCCCACTCCCAACCCCACTCCCGGATAGCTCACCCCCCATAACTCCCCCCAGACAGCCCCACCACACCCTCCAGCCCCTCCCCACTCCCAACCCCCCTCCTGGATAGCCCACCCCCCATAACTTCCCCAAAAATTCCCTGGACAGCCCCATCACACCCACTATCCCTTCCCCACTCCCAACCCCCCTCCCAGACAGCCCACCCCCCAAATCACTTCACGTTAAAATAACCCTCTAAATACAAGCCTTTTTTGTACATAATTTCATTTTTGTTCTGTTAAGTTTCTGATTTTTTAAAATATTATCCCTTTTTGTTTTATTAATAACTGTACAAGTTTGTTTATTTAAAAAAATTCAATTTATCTTTTTGACAATTTGTATGGTCCCCTTACTAATCTTTTCTAAGACTACAAACATGTCAGGGGAACAAGCAGCACATCCACATCATCCATCTAAGCCATCTACGTCTCAGAGTCAAGGTATGTTTGAATGTAACTGTGTTTATTTTTTATATAATTTCTAAATAAATATATATATATGTGCACATATGTCAAATTATGTATAAAATTATTTTCAATAGGATCGGACTCGACCGCTTATTCCTCTCGCAAGAGAGGCCCTGGTCGTGGCATTTCATCATGAAATTCTGACACGACCATTGATGTTTCATTTGACAAGATATTTCATCCTGTGGGACTGATTTCCCCTACATTTATCCGTCATCTGGGTCATATAAAACGTGATTAGCCAATAAAAACACATATTTTTATTACATTTTAATGGTATTAAATGTTTATTATTGATCTTATGGTCCTGAGTTAGTGGATTTTAATTTTGAACATCCATTCTCTTCATTTGTGCACTCCATGCCTAATATGCACCAATTTAGGCTCAATGTTTCATCTGATTTCAAAGAATGTAATTATCCATATTTTAATTTGATATTTTTGGAAATGGATATAAACTTAAATATGAACATTTTTCATTCAGGGATCAATGGAGGATTCATAAAGGATGATGAGGATTTTTGGCGAAGGAAACAATTCTGGAGAAGGCAGATTGGATATCATCCCACTGATTGGACTGTGGGGCCCACAATACAGGCCCAATGAAGCCCAATATTCTTGGTAGACTAGAATAAATATAGAGGAACAAATAATTCTTCTGGATCTAGTGCTAATTCGTCCTCAATGGTGGTGATTAAGGCCGCCCAATTTGAATATTTAATTTTGGGCCAGATTCTGCGGCCCAGAAAAACATCCCACTATATTTATCATATCTCTCGAACGGTTTATTATTTTGGGCTGAAATTTTTCATTATGTTAGGGGACATACGGGGATTCATTTAAGTATTCTAGGTCCCACTCAAATTCAGCCTTCTAGAAGGTCCTTTAGGCGCTTCTTTCCGGTAGATGCAAGCTGGCTGCAACTTCGGGGCAAGAAGTGGAAAAGTCTCTCATCATTAATGTTCCACCCACCTTTCCCAAACACAATTAATTAAAGGCACATGGGATGTTGGGGGCTCGTCCAAGACTTCATTTTTTACTATTTAAGGCAGTAGTGGTGGAGGATTTAGGGATCTTGGATGCTTTGTTTCATTGTAATGTTTGTTGTCCATTTGATGTTGTAATCGTTCTTCATTCTCATGTAAGTTATTTGAATCACATTAGTTCTTAATAAAAGTTCTTCATTTCATATTTTTCTTTTATTCCTATTTTCACCTTGATACCGTTTCCTCAAGGTGTGAATTTATTCATACCAGCACTTGTGAATTTATTCACACAACGGTGGAGTGATTGTTTCATTGTTTTATTTTTCTTCTCCAATTCTGCTTCGTTAAGTCGACTTCCCGCTTCCATTTATTTAATAGCATAAATGGAGGGCTAAACCCTTATGGGTTGGTCCTAGGGAGTTTCATGAGGCATATTGGATGTTATTTTATGATCTTAATTTATGTAATCATTTCATTACTTTAATATTTCCATTTGATGATTTATTTTCTTCTTCGTCTTCGCCAACTTTAACAATGACACATTTTGAGTGCTAGTGAGATCCAATTCCTTGGAGTGATCATTAAATTGATCCTACAAGTGAATTGGTGATTATCCTTGGAATGGTGTAGGGATTAAATTGGTGAATGATGTTGAGGAATTATATCATTTTTTTGGATACATCTTGAATTAGTGAAACGAATGTTATAAGAAAATAAATGCATCCAATCTAACCCTAGTAACAACTTAGGATCAACCCATCTCCATTAATTGTTTTAGACTAAGTAATTGTATGTTTTAATTTATTTTCTTTAGATTAAATCAGTAGTTATTAAAATAAAATCAATCCAAATATTTTGCCACTCCATAGCCAAATCCTTCCAAAATCAAAGTGTCTCTTGGTTTCTTCTTCGGTCCCTGTGGATTCGACCCCTACCTGTACTACAACGACCGCATACCTGTAGGGTAAATTTGGGTGCAACCAATACGCAACCCACATTTATTTCCATTGACCACATGTGACTGGGCTTCGATCCCTCAGGATACATTAGATCGGCTTTAGAGGGAAGTTCAGGTAAGAAGACCATTTTAGTTTCTTTTCTATGTTTAAAAAATATTAACATGTGTGATTTTTTTCTTAAATAGAATAATCTAAAAGTGTTCCCCGATGAGTTTCAGCCAGTGTGTATGGTAAAATACAGTAATATGTGGAAATAATTTAAAGACAAAATCAATAGGGAGCACTGGGTACCAAACATGGGTGCCCCAGACATTCTGGAAAAAGTCCCGAGAGGTGTTCTCTCATCTCAGTGGTGCGACTTAGTTGCATATTGATCTACTAAGGCCATTGTGGTTAGTATATTTATTTTGGTATATATATTTTCAAGAATTTGTGACATTATATTTGTTTGAAATTTGAATTAATTGAATGTAGGAGGTGTCAACATGCTATTCCGAGAATCGAGCATTACAGGGACCACCTCACAGGCTCGGGACTCCTCACGTGTCTCAGATCCGAAATGATGTATTTATTATTAATTCTTTAATTTATTATTTAATATGGTTTTGTGTTATATTTTTATATTTTATTGGTATACAGTTACAAGATCAAGGTGCACCGACTGATAAAATGTCGGTGTGGATGAGAACTCGTGATTGAAATGATCCAGAGGTTGCAGATCTTATAGTAAGTTATTCCACTCATTACCAATACTTGCATGCATTTGTATATAAACATATATATGTATATATATTTAAATATTATACAGGATCAATTTGAATCTGAGTTAGAACAGCTTCCAGAGGACCATCGACAGCTTCCCATGTGAAGGGATGAGATATTCCATCGCATTATTGGTTGTGACAGGCATGGATATAGTTTGACCTATGGAATGGGGATTTCTCATTCTGTAGTATCACGTGTTGAGGTTGCTAGTCCTGTCGTTGCTCGGATGACACAACAGTTGTCATGTTTCGAGGCACGGTTGTGCGCTTCCAAGGAGGTAAATGCGCAATTGATCACTGAGGTTAGAACACTACGGGAATATGTGTGTCCGGGTGATGGCGTAGGGGATCATACAATGCAGGTTTATATTGAATTTAATTATTTTCTTTCTATTATTTTCATTATTAAAATCTTTATAATTTTTATTTGTTATAGGCTCTTGGCACACCGGAAGGAGGTAGCAGAGGCATGACCGCGCATGATGTATCATATTCACGAGGTGTGTTTCTTTTATATTTATTATTGAATTAATTTTATATATTGATTTAGACTTTAAATGTAGAATTGTTTGAGATTAGAACAATTTATGTTTTTAAAAACTCCACAGTTTTTTAATTTTAAGAGTATGATAAATAATTGGATACTTTATTATGATAGATAATTTCTTAGAATCCCCATTGGAGGATAGGAATTAGGCTAGGTGGGCTAATGGCATAATGACCCAATGGCCTAATGGCTCAATGGCCAAATGGTCTATTGGCCTAAGGGATGAATGGCCTACTGGATCTCATGGTAATTTCAAAGGTCTTGAACTTCTCTCACATATGATTTATCTTATATTTTAGTTGTTAGAGTTCATCTTTGTCTTGGTCTTGTGAAAACCCTAGTAGAGCTACCTCCTTTCCAAGATTATACAAATTTTATTTATAATGAA
>CAUJRU010004150.1:0-22433 GCA_963277665.1 Viscum album | reverse complement strand
GAAATGAGGAAATACCCAATTTTTTGAAATAAATTAGAGGATAAAATTAAATATGTTGGTCGGAGTGGATACTCAAGAGGGTGGTGAAATGAGTTCTAATTAAGAAATTTTGTTAAAAATATTTCTCTTGAAAATCCCCCTATTTAAAAACAAGTTAAACTGTAGTGAATTTATACAGATTCTAATAGTTCAATACATTTCTCAAAGGTTGATTAGGTCTCAGTTAATTTAATCAGAAGATTAAACTAACTGTTGGAACTAACTTAATGGTTCACAATAAGTATAAACACTTTATAATTTAACTATCTATGTATTATTAAAACAAATTGTATTTCAATGTAATTAGCAGCAGAATATAAAATATATAGAATACTTTAGACATTAACTAAAATTCATAGGAGATATAACCAAGAGGTTTAGTCTCAAGCCGAGACATGGACCTTTCAAACAATTTATATAAATTTGATCCACACCCTGGATTGAGTTAAATAATAGTGAAAACACTGTCCAGGTACAAATACCTCTACCAGAGTTCTGCGTGGGAAAACCAACAATAACTCACATGCTTTCTGGGTCTTACATGACCTCTACCACTGTCCACAGTGGGAAACAGGGGAGTTATTGGGTTTGGATGAGGATTTAGAAATCCTCCATTTTAGCATAGGAGACAGTGTGTGTAAGAAATATATAATGTATACACACTTCTCTAAATTTAAATAAAATAATCACTAAATGAATCGATAAGAGTTTATAATGCTCTAGTGATGTGAAGTGCAGATCTGGACTCTTTTGATTTATTAGAAATGCTTCTGAGTCCTTCTCTGGTTTTTGTCTGAAAAATAGAGGGTTGTTTTCTTCCTTGTTTTTCTTGTTCAACATTATCATCTTGAGTGCATGAAGATTTCATTGTAGTTCTTCCCTCAAGATGCATCTTGTGCTCCCCTCTATAATGAGTGGCTTCATGTATGTCCAGTGCTCTTCCAGTATGAATGTAGCTTTTTTCCTTTTGTTTGAATACACCACGTGTCAATGCTGTTCACCCCTTTCCTTTTATACCCTTCACGTTCCTTCATTGTTCTCTTTTGTTCGGTCTTTGTCCTTATTTTTATAGCTTCTAGCTCTGGTAAAAAGAATGATTAACTTTTTCATTGGTACTAGGTATGGTTCCCTGACTTGCCAACAACTATCGTTAAATAAAATTAATTGAATTAAAAACATCGAATATACCCATTTCATAATAAATAAATAATATTAAGAGTATAGATTTTGACTGGTCTGTCTTTCATTAGTAGCCTTCTGTTGGTAGATGTGTAACAGTGGACTTTCTATAGCAGTGACCTTATATCAGTAGCTGTTTAATATTGTATCGGTAGCTCTTTGATCATGTATCAGTAGTTCTTTGAACATGTATCGGTAGTTACTTGTATCGGTAGATGTTACTCTGTGTTTCAGTAGCTCTATATACCGGTGACTTCATCTATCAGTAGACTTCGCTTCTATCAGTAGCTCGTTTTTTTTCGGTAGCTTCATAGCAGTAGACTTGTTCATATCAGCAGACTTACTCTATCAGTAACTATGATGTAACGGTAGCTTGTATCAGTATACTTTTAGTCTGTGCATATAGGTAGCTCCATTTGATTCTAGTGAAGTATATATATCGGAAGACTTATGCATACAGGTAGACTTGTTCTATCGGTAGCTCAGTTTCTGTCAGTAGTTGTCTATATCGGTGGACTTGATCTATCAGAGACATGTGCTTACCATCGGGCTTATACATATCGGTAGCTCTACGTATCAGTGACCTTATCTTATCAGTGACTATGTCTATCGGTAGAATAAGTACCTATAGATCTATATCAGTAGCTATAAGCAAATTAGTGACTTAATACTTATCTGTTTTATGAAAAACATATCCGATTGAGTTGGAATTAATTCAAAACTTATATAAACATAGATAAACAATGATTAACATATTTCAAGGAATATTTTAATATTATTATCATCTTCATGATATACTATCATAGATTAAAAGAATTAATATATAGATGATCATTATTTGGGATTATCAAAGTATGTGAAATCATAATTGGGATTATCAAAATAGGTGAGGTCAACAATCTCCCCCTTTTTGATAATCACATCTTATGATATTATAATCTCAAAATAATCAGTATTGAATCAGTGGATATATCATTAAATTAAATTTTATCAGAGAAAAAAATATAAGATGTGAAATATGCAATGTACCAAAGGTAGAATTAAATGCAATGGTATCAAACGTACAACTTACAAAGCATATTAGTTCTCCCTTAGAATATTACCTCCCCCTTAGATAATATTTCTCCCCCTTTAACATAAACGTTATTATTCCCATATATAATTTTTCTCCACTTATAATATTTTTCCCCCTTTGTGATAATCAAAAATTGGGAAACAATAAAGAGAAAATGAACAAAATGAGAAAGAAAAGAAATCCATTTGTATTTCCTGTTGCAAAAAGGTACAAGGAAATAAAAAAAATACAAGGGATTATTATAAAATATATTTGCCACCAATTCAATCCATGTCCTCAATGTGAGATTTTCCCTTTGGATCAGAAGAGGATTCAGACTGTGTGGATGCAGGTGAAGTATTAGGAATTCCAGAAATGTTCACAGGAGGCTGAGCCACTGAAACTATTCCTGGCCTGTACTGAGTAGTTCTTTGAGTGATCATATTAGCAAGGCTTTGAATGGCTTGGGATGGAGTCATCTGAAGAGGTGAAGCAGTTGAGGTAGAGGTAGGTAAAGTTGGAGGTATAATTACTATTCTAGCATCGACATAAAATAATTGCAACAAAAGATTTATGAAATAAATAATTATTCCTCCTCTCTCCATAGAAGATATGAAATAGTCCTCGTTCTCCAAGAATTTTTCCAAGGTTGGAGTCAGTTCTCTTAGCTTGCTGACTTGTTCTCTAAATGTTTGATTAACAGGAGGTGACTTTAGGTTTTCTAACAAATGTTTGAAGTGATTATTGAGTTGATGTTTGGTTTAAATCCTTTTAAAATAGTAGTCTACCTTTTCTTTCACTTCTTTCTGAGAGGCATATGCTTATCTAATATATTCTAGGACTATATTCATTATTTCTCTAGCTGAATCTCTTGTAGAAATCACCACTTCGCTCAGGTCGGATGAGTCCACAGAGCCACTGGTTGATGCTGAACCAAGCTCCTCCTTCATCATAGCTCGAATTTGGTTTCGTTTTTTTGAAGGTCTCAAGGAAAGAGAACCAACAGAAAAGTTACTATTTCCTTGATGTTTTTGGTCAACCCACTACTAAGATTTTTCACTTGGGAATCATGGGTGCTGACATGATCTTTCATGGAGGTTTTAAAACCTTCAAAGACTGATACCATCTGGCTCACAACACCTTTCACATAAGATAAATCATTATCTACTTGGGATTTAGAACTCATATAAGATTCTAAATAGATAACAGATTTATTTAGAGTATCAACATCCTATTTTAGTGTAGAAAACTGATTTGGGCAAGCTGTAACTTCATCCACTATCTCTTCCACAATGTTAGAGGCATTACAGCTGAAGGAGAGTTCAAAAGGCTTTTCCAAATTGCTCATCTCTTCAACAAAGTAGTGATTTAAATCGGCAATAGAGGCACTAATAGAATCTTTCAACTCATTCTTTAAGGATTCAAGATCACCCCTGGTAATCAGATCAACATGTGAAACCACAAAAGGTGCTCTTTCAGATGCAATACGGGTCACTGAGTCATTCATAATCGATTGAATGGATGACACTAGTGAAGCTTTCATTTTCCTTATTTCATCCACAAAACTTATTTTGAGATCAGACTTGAGCTTATCCAGCTCATGAATTCTGACCATATCTTCAGGTAACAACACAGTCTGAATATCATAATTTGTTTTTGGTCTATTGAGGGTTGCCTCATTATCAGAATCGGGATAGTCCAATCCAAAAACAAAAAAACCTGGGTCTTCTACCCAATCTTCAATTTCAACAGCCACTGAAACACTACAAAATCTAGTTTGATGCTCCCCATCAACTGGTGCATTCTATTATACTACAAGAGAATTCTCAGTAGGTCTTTATTCCTCAGAAGAATATTCTACTATCAAATCCATCTCTACAATAACTGCAACAGTAGGAGGCTCCCCTAGATTAGGCACAAGCCCTTCCATCATACCCACTACTTCCTTAACATGCACAACTGAGCTTCCAATGAATGGACTCAGACTTAAGAAACAGAATCAAAGGCTTCAGATTCATTTTTTCTTTCTTCTTTATTCTTAGGGACTCTATGGTCTTCCTTATTAGCAGGAGTTTCTTCTTCTTCTAATGCTTCCTTTTCTGTAGACACAAATTCAGCAGCAGGACTTGGGGGAATGTCTGGATCCCTTCCATCAGCCATAGAAGTGTCCTCTTCATCAGTCTCATCAATGTACTAAGGTTCTTCTTCATCCGGTCCTAAACCTGGATCCCTCACATCCTTAGGCCTTGAAGGATGATTCACATGATTGAATTTACCATAAACCTTCTTCTCATCATTAACCCATTCTCCTCTCCATGGGTTTCAGTTTATCTACATATATTTGGAAATTGTTCTTGTGATACAAAAATTATTCTTTACCACTACTGTCTCATCCGGAGACTCAGCTACCCCTTTCACATTGATCATCACTGAGATCATCTTGGCAAAGAATAAGGCATTTGTCTTTGATTTTGGCCTAGTCAGGTCCTCCATTTGAAACATTAGAAATCTGCACAGATTCACTTTCACACAATGTCTAATGAGATGTAGGAGAGAGATATCCTGATATCTTAATTTCGCAAAGTCCCCTCTCATTGGTATTAAGACATGCTGAAAAAATTTGAACAGTAATATGTTCTCTCCATCTATTTCCGCAGCCACCACTTGTCTTTGATTTCCACTACCCATGAGCTCCTCTAGGACAGTTTCATAATCGAATATATCACTTGTAGGTGGTATTACTTGTGATACATATCCAGAAACAACTTCGTGCAGAACCTTCAAGAATTCAACCCACTCAATAGATGAAAAATATATCTTCTTCTCAGTCACAAAATAAATCACTCAGTTCTCATATTCTGACTTCTCAAAGCTCACAAACTCATAAAATTGTTTCACTGCCTTCAGATAGTAGGGGCCATTATTGTTCGAAAATCAATCTACCCACTTTTCATCATCCAGGACCTCGAGCACTAATGATTTTCAAGCCAACAACCATTCCACGCACAACTCTTTTTTGATCACAAAAAATCAATTTTTCAAATGGGGATTTACTGGTAACCTTCCTGATATTGTTCTACCAATACTACCACTTTCTTGGGGCTCAGACTTCTGATTATTTTCATTCGGCTCATCAATGTCATATCTGATGGTAGGATGTTTGGTTTTTCCCATCTCTGGTTCGAGGGATTTAGGGTTTTCGAGAGATTCCAGAGCTAAGGATTGAGGGTAAAGGGTTTGAGGCTCGGTGGATTTAGATGTAACTAGGACATAGTTTTATCGTTTAGGAATCATAAAATAAATAATTAAAATATCATAAGTATAAATGATTCAGATTCTAGGGGCAAACAGTGCTTTAAAACAGCGTGTACTCATCGGTAGGGTTCATCGGTGAGAATTCCTATTAGTGAGGTCCATCGGTGAGATTTTACATCTGTGAGGTTTATACATCGGTGAGGTTTTCACATCGGTGAGGTTTTACATCAGTGAGGTTTTCACATCAGTGAGGTTTTCACATCGGTGAGGCTTTTACATCGGTGAGGTTTTTACAATGGAGTGATTTCTACATCGGTGTGGTTTTTATATCGGTGTGGTTTTTACATCATTGAGTTACCTACCGATCAAGGTTAATCATTCCTAACTCATGTTTAATGTAACTTAAACTATCCAAACTTATAGGGTTGGTGAAGATGTCATCTAATTGATGTTTAGTACCTATAAATTCAAGAGTAATATCACCTTTTTGGTAGTGATCTCTCAAAAATTGGTTTCGTAAATCAATGTGTTTGGTCCTGGAGTGATATAAAGGGTTCTTTGAAATGTTTATTGAATGAGTGTTATCATAGTTAATTGGAACATTTTTAAAATCATATCCATAGTCCAAAATAATGTGTTTTATCCACAAAATTTGTGCACAGTAACTACCAGCAGCTATATACTCTGCTTCGGCAGTAGACAAAGCTACAAAATTCTTCTTTTTTTTACACCAAGATACTAAGGACTTACCTAGAAAATGACATGTTCCAGATGTTCTTTTTCAATCCAACTTTCAACCAGAAATGTCAGCATTTTAATAACTCAGTAGCTCAAAAGATTGTCCTTTTGGGAAAAACAAACCTAAATTTATAGTGTGTTTAAGATACCTAAAAATTATTTTAACAGAAATTAATTGATATTCTTTTGGACTATCTTGAAATCTTGCACACATACACACACTAGACATAATATCTGGTCAACTAGAAGTAAGGTAAAGTAAGCTTCCAATCATACCTCTGTAATTGGTTTGATCCACTGGGTTCCTAGTTTAATCTGCATCGAATTTACATACTGTAATCATAGGAGTATCAATTTCCTTAATACTATCCAAACCAAAAAGTTTTAAAAGATCCTTTGTATATTTACTTCGATTCAAAAAATACCATTTTCATTTTGAAAAACTCGAAATCCAAGAAAATAGTTGAGTTCTCCCATTAAACTCATTTCATATTCATTTTGAATACTCTTTGAAAAACCAATACATAAAGAATGTTTAGAAGATCCAAAAATAATATCATCAATATAGATTTGTACTATCCAAACATCGTTAAAAATTCTTTTAATAAAAAGAGTTGGATCAACAATCCCTTTAGTAAAACCTTTTAAAATAAGAAAATTACTATTTCTATCCTACCATGATCTTGGAGCTTGATTCAAACCAAATAAATCTTTAGATAGCTTGAAAACTTGATTTGGAAAATGAGGATTAGTAAATCCTGGTTGTTGTTCAACAAAAACATATTCAATTATAAAACCATTTAGAAAATAACTTTTGACATCCATTTGATATAACTTCAAATTCAGATGAGAAGCATATGCATGTAGGATCCTAATGGCTTCTAATCTAGCAACAGGTGCAAAGTTTTCCTCATAATATATACCTTCCTCTTGACTATATCCTTGTGAAAATAACCTATCTTTATTTCTAACTATATTTCTAGAATCATAATCTTTGTTTCTAAAAACCCATTTAGTACCTATGGTCAAGGTGTCCTTAGGTCTGTCAACCAATTCCCAGACTTTGTTTCTTTCAAATTGATTAAACTCTTCTTGCAGAGCCATTACCCAAAATTTATAATTTATTTCACCATTTACATTTTTAGGTTCTAGCTGTGAATGAAATGCTTGATGTTCAACCTGGTTTCTTAGAGAAGCTCTAGTCTATGTACCTCTATCAAGATTACCAACAACAGCATCCAAAGGATGATTCTTTAGAATCCTAGTTGATCTAGTAAAGGTAGGACTAGAAATTTCAGGCTCTTCTCTGAGTTCGGGTTCTATTGAAACAGATTCTGAAATATGTCCATAACTAGATGTTTTTACAGCAGGTTCTTTAGTTTTATCATTAAGGTCTAGAATAGTCAAATCTTCTTCATGATTTTCATGAGAAGGCTTAGGTTAATGTGGATCAGTTTCATCAAACTTGATGTGAACATATTCTTCCACACATTTGGTTCTTTTGTTAAAGACTCTATAGGCTTTTATAGTTAAAGAATAACAAAGAAAAATTCCTTCATCACTTTTGGAAGAAAACGTGTCAAGATTATCCATGGTATTAAGGACAAAGACATTACAGACAAAGACTCTAAAGTAACTAACTTTAGGTTTTCTATTGTTCCACAGATCATAAGGGGTCTTCTTTAGAATAGGTATTATCAAGACTCAATTGATAATATAACAAGCTGTATTAACAGCTTCAGCCCAAAAATAAATAGGCAGATCGTATTCATTAAGAATGGTTCTTGCAATTTCTTGAAGGGTTTGATTTCTTCTCTCTACTACACCATTCCGCTGAGGTGTTCTCGGGGCAGAAAAGTTATGACTATAGCCATTATGTGAGAAGTAAGATTTAAACTCATCATTTTCATACTCACGGCCATGATCACTTCTTATGGTTTTAATCTTAAGGCCACTAAGGTTCTCTATAGACTTGGAGTATTTGACAAAATAAGAACAAGATTAAATTTTGTGAGCTATGAAGTATATCCAAGTATATCTAGAAAAGTCATCTACTATGAAAAAGACATAGTGCTTCCCATGTAAGCTAGATACTCTAGAATGTCCAAAAATATCCATGTGAACCAACTCAAGAGGTTGAGAAGTTGAAGCTTATTTCTTTGATTTAAATGAAACTTTATGTTGCTTTCCCATTTGACAGGGATTACAAACTTTTTCTGATGGGAATTCAAGTTTAGGTAGGTCTCTAACTAAGGTCTTCCTAGTCAGTTTTCTATGTGAATAAATGTTGCAGTGTCTTAATCTTATGTTCCAAAGCCAGGATTATTTATGAAAATCATTTAAAAAAGTAAAATTTTTCTTTTCTAAAGATTTCAAATCAACAGCATAAACATTTTCATTTCTCAAGGCATAAAATACTAAATCATTTTTAGAGTTAAAAACATTACAAGAATCATTTTCAAATATAACATTGAAAACATCATCACATAACTGAGAAATACTCAACAGATTATATTTAAGTCGATCAACAAATAAAACTTCAGAAATTAAAACTGAATTAATGATACCAATCTAGCCTAGGCTGATGATTTTTCCATTAGAGTTATCACCAAAGGTGACATAGCATCCATTAACCTTGATTAAACATTTAAAGAATGAGCAGTCACCAGAAATGTGCCTTGAACATCCACTGTCCATGTACCATACCTTCTTGTGAGAACTCTTTAAGCAGGTCTCCTACGAAACTGGTTTAGATGGAAAATGATTTTGGTACCCAGATCTTCTTGGGTCCAGACAGGTTAGAAAGTAATGTTTTAGGTACCCATATTTGTCTAATGGGTCTCATATAATTCACAGAATCAATTGATTTTGAAAAATAAACTTTTTTGATCTATAATAATGTGAATAACTAGTTGAGGAATATGAATTTCCAGAACATAAACTAGATGAATTTTGTCCAGATTTAGGAATAAATCTATTTTTGGAAAACTTTCTCAGTCGAGGTTGGTATCCCAAACCAGTAGTGTACTTCAGTGCCACTTGTTTTACTAGTATTTGTGTAAGTGTATCTTTTCCATTTTTTGAATTTTTCTAAGTCCTTCCTTAATTTCCCATTAGAATATTTCAGTTTTTTTTATTAATCAATTGAGCAATCTTTTCGTTTTCAATGTCAAGGGAAGATTTAACAGTGATAGATAAAGCACGATATTTATTTAAGTCTCTGTACATGTCCTTAAGTTCATTACAGGTTTCTTCTAGCATATTACAATATTCAAATAATTATTCACTTGACATATTTTCAGATTCAGAATTAGAATCAACTCCATAATAGTATGAATTTAAAGAAGGAGTGTCCAGTGTTACCTCAAATGTGTTTGTCATAAAACACATGTTAGCTTTATTAGAATCTTCATCCTTTGCAGAATCATAATCACTTGAAGTGTATTCTAAAGCACTCCAAGTTTCTTTCATTGCTTTCTTATATTTATTTTCCTTGTAGTCATGTTTCTTCTTGAACATCAATTTTGGAAAATCAGATTTTACACGTCCTTTCCTTTTGCACTCATAGTAGATAATCTCATCACCTTCATCATGAATCTTTCAGTCCTTATTCCAATGACCTTTGTTGTTATATTTACCTTTGTAGTTTTATTTTTTGAAGAATTTATTCTTCCTATAGAATTTATTAAATCTTCTAGCTATATGAGTTATCTCAGCATCACAATTAGAGTTTGAAGTTTCACTTGTTGGGCTTTCAGTTTGTATGTGAACTTTCTCCTTATCCTTGCTCTTTGAGGCAGTAGACTTAAAATCCACTGACTTCCTTTTAGGTTCATCACATTCTTACTTTTTCTCCTTGAGTTTTTCCTCATACATCATAAGCTTACCTATTAATTATTTGACAGGCAGTTTGCGGATGTTGCATGATTCTCGAATGGAAACATATGTGCCTCTCCATCTTTCTGATAGACATCTTAATATCCTCATAATTTTTTCCTTTGATAGAACAACCTTTACAACGGATATCATAGTATTGAAAATCTATTTAAACCTGAGATACATGTCAGAAATGGGTTCATCAGGCTTCATTTTAATGTTATCATATTTAATAGTATAGGTATGCAGCCTCATTTCTTTAACATTGGTTGTTCCCTCATAGAAAACAGCCAAAGTTTCCCATATTTCATAATTATTTTTTCAAGAAAATATTTTATTAAACTCTTCATCTCCTAGAGAACAATAAAGGGAATTCATAGCTTTACAATTATTATTGTAAGTAGTATTTGTAGGTTCATACTAAGTAGTTCTATAAGTTTCTTGAATTTTATATCGAGTCTCTATTGTAGTCCAGATATCGAATCCCGTACTTTCTAAATGAATTTTACTTTTATGCTTCCACTGAGCATATTTTGTACCATTAAAGAAAGGTGGCATGTCGACAACAGCACCTTCTAGTCTATTGTCCATAAATACATTTTATAAAATATATTTAAAAAGATAATATTTAGAACTAACAGAAATTTAATATCTTTAAAGATGCAACAAAAATCCCAGTTGAAAAAAACAGAGTATTTTGAAAACTTTGAAAAACAAAAACAATGCCTCTGATACCAAATGTTGGTCAGAGTGGATAATCAAGAGGGGGGTGAATTGAGTTCCAATTAAAAATTTCTATTAAAAATATTTCTCTTAAAATCCCCCTATTTAAAAACAAGTTAAACTGTATTGAATTTTCACAGATTGTAAAAGGTCAATTATTTACTCAAAGATTGATTAGGTCTCAGTTAATTTGATCAGGAGATTAAATTAACTTTTGAAACTAACTTACTGGTTCACAATAAGTATAAACACGTGCTAATTTAACTATCAAAGTAACTTTAAAACAAATTTTATTTCATATTAATTAGAAGTGGAGTATAAAATATATAGAATACTTTAGACCTAAACTAAAATGCATAGAAGATATAACCAAGAGGTTCAGTCTCAAGCCAAGACATAGTCCTCTCAAACAATTTATATAAATTTCATCCACACCCTAGATCAAGGTAAAAAACAGTGAAAAAACATTATAGGTACAAAGTCCTCTACCACAGTTCTAGGTGGGAAAACCAACAACAGCTCATAGGCTATCCAGGTCTTACTTGACCTCTACCACTGTCCACGGTGGGAAACAAGGGAGTTATTGAGTTTGGATGAGGATTTAGAAATCCTCTAGAATAGCATAGGAGACAGTGTGTGTAAGAAATATACAGAGTATACACACTTCTTGACATGTAAATAAATGAATCCCTAAAAGAATAGATATAATTTTAGAATGCTCTAGTGATGTGAAGCACAACTCTTGACTCTTTTGATTTATTCAAAATGCTTCTCATTCCTTCTCTGGTTTTCATCTAAAAACATAGGGTCGTGTTCTTCCTTGTTTTTCGGGTTCATCTTTATCAGCTCGATTGCATGAATTGTTCATTGTAGTTCTTCACTCAAGATGCAGTTTGTGCTACCCTCTAAAATGAGTGGCTTCGTGTATGTCCAGTGCTCTTCCAGTATGAATGTTGCTTTTTTTCTTTTCTATGAATGCACCACATTTCAATACTGTTCATCCCTTTCCATTTACACCCTTCACGTGCCTTCTTCGTTCTCTTTTTTTTTGGTCTTTGTCCTTCCTTTTATAGATTTCAACTCCGATAAAAAGAATGATTACCTTTTTCATGGGTACTAGGTACGGTTCCCTGACATGCCAACAACTATAATTAAATGATAATAATTGTATTAAAAACATCAAATATAACCATTGCATAATAAATAAATAATATTTAGAGTATAGAATTTGACTGGTCAGTCTTTCATTAGTAGCCTTCTGTTGGTAGATGTGTAATGGTGGACTTTGTATAGCAGTGACCTTCTATCGGTAGCAGTATGGTCTTGTATCGGTAGCTCTTTGATCATGTATAGGTACCTCTTTGAACATGTATTTGTATCTCCTAGTATCAGTAGCTATTACTCTGTGTATCAGTAGCTATATATACCGATGAATTCATCTATCAGTAGACTTCGCTTCTATCAGTATTTTTTTTGTATCGGTAGCTTCATAGCGGTAGACTTGTTCATATCGGTAGACTTACTCTATCAGTATCTATGATGTAACAGTAGTTTGTATCAGTATACTTTTAGTCTGTACATATCAGTAGCTCCTTTTGATTCCAGTGAAGTATATATATTGGTATACTTATACATACTGGTAGACTTGTTCTATTGGTAGCTCAGTTTCTGTCGGTAGCTGTCTGTATTGGTGGACGTGATCTATCAGAGACATGTGCTAACAGGTGGACATATACATATCGGTAGCTCTGTGTATCACTGGCCTTATCTTATTAGTGACTATGTCTATATGTAGACTAAGTACCGGTAGATCTATATCAGTAGCTATTAGAAAATTAGTGACTTAATAATTCTCTATTTTATGCAAAACATATCCGATTGAGTTAGAATTAATTCAAAACATATATAAACATAGATAAACAATGGTTAAAATATTTCATGGACGATTTTAATATTATTATCCTCTTGATGATATACTGTCATAGATTAAAAAAATTAATATATAGATAAACATTATTTTGAATTATCAATGTTTGTGAAAGCATAATTGGGATTATCAAAACAGGTGAGGTCAACATAAGTTATAATCGCTACTCAATCATGAATTTCAAATGTGAAAATATTCCTAGGGTTTGATTTCTAGTCTTCTGGAATCAAATAAAATTATTTCATAGAGAAATCAACACAAATATATTTTTACCAACATCAAAATCCATATTTCAGTAATAATGGTCATCATAGTGTTTCTATCTAATATGACATTCCACGATATTCTAATGAATAACTCTTAATTCTTCTTCCATTTTCTTAGGAATCATAAGTCCAAAAAAAATTATTTCTCCAACTTCATCCCAAAATGATGCATTCAGAAAAATATTTACTCAGTGGTCTTCATAAGGGTCCATCTATATTCTCGACTGAAATCTATTTTTTTAAAAAAATCATAACTAGAGAGAGGTGTTGATCACAATTACCTTTAAAATACATAGAAAAGATATAAACATATAATCTATTGTTTTAATGGTTCTCTCGGTCTGACCATTATTTTTAGAATGACAAGTTGTACTAAAACTCAACTATGTTTCCATATTTTATTAAAGACTTGTCCATAAGAATGAGGTATAACTCATGTCCTAATCAGATATAATAGAATGTGGTACTCCATAAAACCTTTCATCTTCCATAATATAAATTATAGTATGTTGGTAAAGATATATATCCTATTGTATATCGATGTAGTGTACAAACATCATAAAGAGATTATGTATAACTCAAATATCATTATATCCTTTAGGAATTGTTGGTATTCTATGAAAAAATCCCTGGTGATGTTTTCCCATTTCTATATTGTCATTTGAAATGATTGTAAAATCCCATTAGACTTCAATCAACTAGATTTAACTTTTCAGCATACCATGCACATAGATACTTACATTTCAATATCTATCTTCATATTTTCCCACTATTAATACTATTTTATATCTATATTCATCTTCACGCATCTTGGATAAATTGGTAATGATGAATTATTGGCCTCATCAAATATATCCTTCTTCTAATCTGGTATGTATGGAACACATACATGGTTCCTAAAATTATCATTCCATCATAATCATGGTTTAAATTCGGAAAATTTCTCACATTATTTTTTTGTCACTAAATCTTCATTTTGTGCCTCTATAATCTTCACATGGGTATATAGTTGAGTACTCATTTGAGTAAGATAATATTTTCTTACTTCCTTTATTATTTCTATATCCATACCATTGAAATCCATAAATATTTTTTGTTTCATGATCCTCATCATAGATAATCTAGCACACTTTTTTTGGTTCGAATCATTTTCCACCTTGTTCACCTTCCTATGGTGGTAATGTATACAGTGAACAAAATTTTTAATAAAATAAAACCATATTCTCAAGTGAGTATTCAAATTTTTATATGTGGATATATTCATTAATCATATATGATCTTTGTATATATATCACACCTTTATCAATAAAGATAATTCTTCTATATTAATAATTCAAAAATTTCTGTGGTTGACTTCAACTCTTGTCTTTGGTAATTTTTACCATGAAGATTAAATTATTGTGAGGAATAGTCTATTGCCATATCATTTTATAGAAGGATTCATCTCAGTACCTTCCTTGATTAATCATTATTAATTACAAAACCTTCTCCACTATATGGTAGTGTAATCATAGGTTCACTGACTAACCCTCCCTTAAGTTACATAAAATTTTCTTCACAATCTTCTATATAAAGAAAATTGACTCATTTATTAATTAACATTGATAGTGGTTTATATGTTCCTAATAAATTACCAAAAAATCATCAATAATATCTATACAAACCAAAAAAATCGACTAGTCTATGTCAAGGTGGTTGGTCTAGTCCAACATTCAGTGACTTTCATCATTGATGGATCTAAAAATATACCCTTAGATGTGATTATATGACCCAAGAATTAAACAATGGTTAACAAAAATTCACAATTTTAAAATTTTTCATACAAATTCTCCTTCCCTAGGGTCTTAAGTATAATCCTTGAGAGATCATCATACTCTTCCTTAATATTTTAATATAAAAAAATATCATACATAAAGACTACCAAAAATTGATCAAGTTATTATTTAGAGACTCTATTCATTAAATCCAGGATGATAGTGTGGGAATTATTAAAACCAGATGGAATCAATATATATTTAAATTGTAGATAGCTTGTATATAATGTTGTCTTGGGTATAAATCCTTATTAAACCTCAATTAATGATATATAGAATGAAGATAAATTAAGTAAAATTATTTATCTCTATGTACCTGATTAAACAAGTCATCAATACTCTTAGGAGGATACTTATTATTTATTTTGATCTTGTTATGTTCCAAATATTCAATATAGATTCACATTGATCTATCTTTCTTATTAATAAGAAGAATTAGCTCACACGAAGACGATGCTCATGGATGAATAAATCCATTTTCAAGATTTTGTTGGAGTTATTTCTTCAATTGCTATAACTGAATCAGGGATATTGTATATGGAGTATTTGAAATAGGGGTAGTACTTGTTATGAGATATACTAAAAAATCAACTATACAATTCAATGAAATAATAGTTAAATCTCTCAAAAACGTCAAAAAAAAACTCATCAACAATGTGCATATCATCAATGTTGAGTTTATCGCAAACCATCCTAGATAATCACGTTTCTAATAGGAATCACGACGCATAAAATGGATATAATTTTTATTATAAGTTCATTTTTATCATCAACCCAATATATGATTATAAGTTGGTTTAGAATATCAAACATGGCATCCCTTATTCATTGATTTATGTTGGATTCATTTAAAGTAATAAAATACCTACTAAATAAAACATCACAATCAATCATATGGATAATAGAAGGATTTATAGGAAGCATATTCCCAAAAACATCAATTCAAGAAAAATAAAATCCTTCATATGTAATCATCGTACCATTATTGGGTTTCAATATTAATTCAAAATCTCATTGTTGAGGTGGTATTATGATACCCATAGCAATTTATTTTGATATAAAAGAGTGGGTTGATCTAAAATCAAATTATATATTAATATTTATAAACTGTATGGTAAGTTTACCTTTCCATAGTTTATCTCTGCATCAAAAATAGTGATCTCATGAGATTTTTCTTTATCACTAGGCATAATAGGTTACTGATATCAATATTAATAATTAATATTAAGATTTGAGCATTATTTTAAATAATTCACATACTTCTTGAATTGGAAAAATTGGAGTGTGGGTGGTTCATTCTAGGGTCCTTTTTATCTATCATTATCTAACATATTATTCCCATCACGTCACTATTCGATTACCCAATGAACTTTTTTCTTAACATAAAACATTTACCCAACACCTTATGATAATTTACACCATGTTTTATTCCTCACTTTGTTCATAAAGTAAATCACATATTCTTATCTTGTTTATTTTTAGAATTCCCTTTAGGTTCTATCATTATTTTATTCTAAAAACTGTGATATTAATAGTTACATAAATCTCTATTTCAACTTGGATTGCACATCGAATGATTTTTTAATAGATTATAATATATCTTATGGATAACAACCTTCTAAATTTTCATTTAAATAATATAAGGAACATACTTATTGAAAAATAATCTCTTAAACTCATCCAAAAACATGGAGTAAACTTATTTCTATTTCTTTATGTTCATGATAAGATTACACTATTGATCTATTTTTCCTTCTAAATGATTAACAGTAAAAATAAACATTTCATGTTTTTAACATTATAAAAAGTAAAAAATATTTTTAGTGCTATTAATTCATTTCTCAGAAACAAGGGATCAAAAGACAAACTAAAATAATGTGTATGTTTACTGATGAAGGACTCAATAAAACATTATTGACTCCTTTTCTCATTTGGATAATTTGCATGATTTACAGATTAAGAAAGTTTTGGAAGCATAAAAATGAGTTTTTTCATTCCTAATCCCAAAAAAAATGGTTCCTAAAGAAGAAAATAAATTTATTTTTTATCACATTCAATATTATCTTGATTACTTTAGGTTCCAACCATTGACTAAAAAAATAATATTTGGAGAAATAATAATACTTTTGGGAAACCATATCATCAGGAAAAATCCGTTATTGGATGTCTATATCAAGAAAAATTATTTTTAATATATTAAATATTAGTTTTAACCTATTTCACCCATGTTCATCATCTATTTAAGTCCTTCATAATAGTTCATAATGAAGATTTTAATTAACCAAAGATTATCCCCATGAGTGTCAAACAAGATTCATTGCATGGGAACACTCACAATGCATTAAAATAGCGGATGATATATACTCAACAAACCATTTTTTGTAGTTATTACTCGTATATTCATATATGCCTAAATATCTCCCACATAAACTATCCCGATTGGGATGTTGTGACAGGAAAATTACACTCCCTTATTTACAAAAACATAGGGTATTATATTATACATTTGATTATCCTAAGGGTATTCAATAATTTTTATCAATCCTAGTATCCATAGGTAACTAAAACTTTCTCCAATACCAACTATAACAACCCATACATTTCATACATACATAAATTATACCTTATTAGACGAATATTCATTACATAACAAAATGATCCCCAAAATAATCATTTAGGTCTAGTATATTTAGAAACATGGAAGCATGAAGAACTGGTTCATAAGTGAACTGCATCATATTCAACTAAGTTCTTCATAACTATAATCCTACTTATACATATCAATATTAACACATTTTTTCATAACCTGATGAAATGAAACGTAAGAAAGGGTGATCTCATATTTTCAGTAAGGGATAATAAGGGTTATGTCAACATAACATAAAAATATGGGTATGAGAACAAGTGTATAACATTGTAAAAACATACTAGGCATATAATTGATCATAATATTGAATTATGGAATATATTTTAGTAGTTCAAAAGACATGAATCTTAAAGGAATCAGAGAAGATGAGCCATGAGGGAATAACATTGGCATACGACATAGGTTTGTGGCATAGGAATTAGAATATAAAATCATTTTCTTAGTAGTTAAGGATAACAACCAAGACTATCATAGTGGAATGGGTTCACCCAAAATCCATAATAGTAGTCAAGGTTCACCCCCTATACTATTATCATGGATAAAAACCCATACTAAACTACGTTCACCCTCTATTTAAGTCCTATTTATCTTGCGATACATCTATCATTACAAATTGTATTGGAGGGATATATAATTTCATGACTGCCATTCATATAATTAAAACTATGCATATGTGTTCCATAATACCAAAAAACATGCATCATATCATATCCTATGAGACTAAAATGGGAATTATAAACATTTAATCATATCATAACTCAAGGAAAAGAAATATGTTTCATTAACATTTCATCATTTCATCGTAGCATAATCCATGAAAAGGTTATGAGTTTCATAATCAGATTTTGTCATAATCATAAACTATATAATGAATGAATAAGGATTTTATCATTGAATCAAATCCCATATTAATGATTAGTAAATTTTTAAGGATGTCATCTTAGATGGAATATTAATTTTAATGATTGCATAAAACATTTCTTGAGGAGAATACACTTTTCAATATAAAATCAATAATTTAAAATATAATAATTTCTCAAATATTAAAGAAAATATTTTATTTGAAAATAAAATTTGAAACTTTTAAATGATACTTAAAATAATTTAGTGGTCAAGAAGGTGGAAAATTATGTTCATTCAATATATATTAAATCTATGATTTTTTTCATTTTTGGTTAAAAAACAAAAATACCTCATTCATAAAATTAAAAATATATCTATTTTAAATAATTTTTCAAATAAAAAAAGTGTAATCATGAATTTAAATTATTGTTTTATAATATTAAAATCATTATTGAAACCTTTTTTAGAAATAATATACCCCGTAGAGAAAATATTTTTTGAAAAAGTGATAAATAATGTTGATTTTCCTTAAAACTATTATTTTAGTCTATTTAGTTCTTAAAGAGAGTAGGAAGATAGGAAAACATGTAATTAAAAAATGAATAAATGATAATTAATTTTATGATGTTCTTGAGAGATATACCATAATATTTGATCAATATAACTTGATCAAATAATTTTTTTTAAACAATGAGATTGTATCATAAAACCCTTATCACAATGCAAAATTTTGAATCATAATCCCTGTGAATGGAAAAAATTTATATGAATATTTATATCCCATAATATAAATGTGAATAAAAATAAAATACATTCATGATATTTATATAAACCACATAATATAAATAAGTGGTTAATATGGAAGGTGTCTCACAGATTTAAATGTGAGATGAAAATCCCCTACCTTGTGTCTGAATTCATTAATACAAGTCTGAAACTCCTTTATAATAAATAATGAATAATTATAAATCATTCACAAAACAATAATAATTAATATCATACTATATATGTTTTAATTGTTACTTTTTATGAGCCATTTATTAAAATCTATTTTTTAAAATCGTTGTTCTAAGTGATAACTGCAACATTTTTCATGTAAGTTTTGGTATGATGGTTTTGGTATTTATTCTTTGTTAACGGTTACATAATATCCAAAATATTAATCATGATAAAATTTTAATATGTATTATATATATATATTAATTCAAAAAATTATATATATAAAAATGAACTTTACCATTCATGGAGACGATAGGTCGTACATACGCATGAAAGTGGTTTTAACTTTTCAACGAATGGAGTGAAAGAAACGTAAATAACAATTAATATTTAATATTTATTATTATATAAAATAAATAATATATATTAATTAAATAATTCATTATTATGATCTATACAAAGTGGAAATTAAAAACAATTTACATCTCTTCTTGGATATGGTAGTCCACACATACACACGAACGACATTATAGTTTTCCAATGGATTGGAAGTTAATAAGGTAAATATGATATTATGATTATTAGATATTAATTATTTACTAAATATAATATATCATAATTAAAACCATCAAAATAACCATTCGTAATATATGGTAATGAAAAATTAATTGTATCTCTTTGTGGATATGGTATGTTTTATGTATGATCGAGTGATACTATCACATCTCATTTGATAGGGAAGATTGTGTATAACAGCGGTATCATAATAATAATAAAATTTGATTATATTTAGGATATGTAATTTCATATTTTCAGATAAATACCAATAAATTTACCTGAGGTAAAATAAGATGAAAAATAAAGTGATTGGTTAAGGTGATTACATCTTCTTTGAAAAAACTCCTTTAGATTTCCTCTTAAGAATGTTATGGTTTGGGTTTTGAGGATAAAATAAGCTATAAAACGTGTATAATGATGTTTTAAGGTATATTTACATGGTTTGGATAAAATATAATTTTCAATGTTGTGTAAATAAGAGAAATGATTAGTTCTGTTTTATAAGGGAGGGAGAGGGAACAATTGGAATTTCACAAATGATTAAAATATAATAAATTTATTCTCAATTAAAATTAATGATAATGGAAAGAAATTTGAATTAAAATATTAAAGGTTCTAAATGACATAATTAAATGAAATTTATATAGGTTTTCGTTCTTATATTTTATTAACCCCTCTATTTACAATTTCAGACCTTAATCCTGTTAAAATATTTTCACTCTTAAAAGGATGTAATTTTACTTATATAGTAAAAATTGAATCACAAATGGTAAGGAGATGAAATTTAAAAATATATATCATTTATATTGTTCTACTTAAATATTTTTATTATATTTAAATAATTTAAAAAAATATTATTTTCATAAAATACAATTAATGTTATTTTTGACATTATTTATTCAATTTGACTCGAAATAAAAGAAGAAAACTACGGAATTATAATATAATACTATTAAAAAATAGATTATATTCATCTATTGAATTATTATATTACATTAAATCACTCAAATTATATTACTTCTATTATTTTTAAAATCATTTATATTATATTCTTATTTATTGAATCAATACTGAATCAATGTTTCCTAAAAATTTAAGGTAGTCAAATAATTAATAAAAATAATAAATAAATTAAACATATGAAAATAATGAAATTTTAATCAAAATAAACATTAATAGACAATCCCAACATTCTTTTTTCTCTATTTGTACACATAAGTGATATTTAAAAGTAAGGGAGTGGTATTTTGTATTTTTATTTGCTTTAAATATTATATATTTCATTTTTGTGGAAACATGTCCCTTAAAAAACATTTGTAACATAAGGTTATAATGGTAAAATTTAAAGCATACATTAATAATTATTATGGAAAAAGTAACCTTAATAATCAATTTTAACCTATGATAACCTGATTTTCCCTTTATAATGGTGATAAATTTTACCACGATTATTATTCATAATGCCTAAAAATAAAAAGGGAACTATTTATCAAATCTGGACCACCTAATTCCAAATACGAAATATTTTTTTCACAATTCAATTTTAATATTATTTGATATTTACTTTATAATAAGTTCACAAAACATGATAAAAACTATTTTTTTTATAAAAATACATTTTAATCATGAAATTAGATTTAATTTTATCCCACGGAAAGAAAAAACATTAGAGGATTGTTAAAAATTTATTTAATATATAATATATAAATTTCTTGAAAATAATTGAGAATTAATTATTAATTTAATTAATTAGGATAAAAATACATTACACACCTAAAAATGGGGGTTTAGAAGGAAAAAACATCACCTTTATTTTAAATTAATTTTTTTTTATTTCTAATTAATTGATAAAGTGTAAATTCATTCTATATATATGTAGAAAATTTTTTCCCATCATTTTGTTATTCTTATTCATATCCTCGGATCTAATGGATAGCTTATAAATGTCACATTAAATAGTAATAATTTAATAGTATATCACAGTTCGTTAAAACTTAGTGTTCCCTTTAAATCAAGAGATAAAAGAAAAAAATTATAGAGAACTATATCACATAATATTGGGGTGTTACTTGAGGATGCATGAGATCATATCTCTAAATTCAACCAAATGTTGGAGCTTACTATTATTAGGTCTAAAATTCACTTATATACTTAGGTTATAGATACCAAGATTTCACTTTTGTCCTTAGAAAGTTATAACCTTCATTTTAGACCCATGTACACTCTTATGGAATAATTAATCATGTCATAAATTTCTTGAAAATTTCACCACACAATTTTAATAATATAAAGTGTAATATAGTAAAATATAAACCATTAACTCTGCTTCTATTCTCACCAAATAATTTAATGAAACGTGAACATGATATGTTCTATTGAAAAATTATATTTTATCAAATTGACATTTACGATCAAAAAAATTGTAAATAAATTGATAAATTAATTTAATCATAATTATTACAAAATGGAATAATATAATTTTATTATTTTTAATTGTGATCAATTACACTTAGAAGTTTATCATCCCCATATGTGTGGCCCACATCAACATAAAATCATATTCATATGAATTTGC
>CAUJRU010004149.1:0-22435 GCA_963277665.1 Viscum album | reverse complement strand
CCCCAGGTAAATAATGAAAATTAAATTTTCATATTTATCCATATTTGTGAATAAAATATTAATATTACCTTAAAGGGGACTCTATGCATGATGGCGTACCCAATACGAAACAATGAGTTTCTTGGGAATCTTGCGTTGCACTCTAATAATAAAATAATATTATTTTAGATGGTAGTTAGTGACTAGCCGTTGTAATGGCAGAAATGAACAGAACTAACTAAAAAATTATTATATATGTTTGTCAAATATCTTTAATCTTTACAATAAATGTTATAGGATTAAAAATGCGAATGAATCCAATTTTAAGTGTAAACATTCCAATATTCTTTAAAAGGTTGATTAACCGCCTTTTGATGGTGAACCTCTATTAAAACCACCTTTTGAAAATTTTATGTCTTATAGTTGACAAAATAAAAATCTTCTTTATAATCGGGACATCAAAATTTACTTTCTGTAAATTTTTGGTATTTTTCCGAAAAAGTTCAATTTTTAATGAATAGTAAAAAATGTTGTATTTTAATTCAAAACCTCTTTTTAATATAATTTATTTATATGATTAGATTATCTTTTTAAATGGTTTTAAAGTGAAATTAGAATATATTTTTACCATTTAATCCAATAGTGTCCATTGAAATTAATTTCACTTTGAAATCGGACTTAAACTAGTGTCAATCTTTTGATACATTTTGTTTCATAAAAACACGCTATTTGTTTTGACAGCGGCAATTAATTATTAAATTAATTAATGAAACTTATATGTTTTGAATTTTGTCAAATAGACATCATTTTTGAATTTGGAATATCAAATATAGCTTAGGGTGAATATTTGGTAACTTTCTGAAAAACTTCAATTTTTGATGAATAGTGGAACCACTAAGTGGTACATATAAAAACTGATTTTTCCGTTTAATTGAAATTTATCCATCAGTGTGTTTTGAATTTAAAAAATCCTATATACATGGTTGTCATTAAGAAGTAAAATGTGGTTCAATAGGATTAGAATAATTTTTGGTGAATAGTAACTTATTAAGTTTTTAATCGCGATTAGAGGTAATTAGTGTAGTTTAAGGTAATAATAATGTTTTAATAAAATGAAATGACCTAGACACATGTCCTACCCTCATTGGATGTGTCATGACCGACCAAGAAAATCCACGGGTCATCTTGGGGACCCCATGGAGACACTTTGGTTGGAAAATGAAAAAAACTTTTTTATTCAATGTTAACGTAAAAATGACAGAAACATGAAATGTTTTACTAAAACAATTTTTACATGGGGTTATACAAGTCCGATATTTGAATATAAATAGCCTTTGGAATGATAAAAAAGATTTCCTACATCATAGTAAATTTTTATATTTTTTAGTCATTAAATAAATTAAATTATCTATGACATCATGATGATGCAGCGATGACCTCATTATTTAACAATTTAAATAAAATTGAATGATAATGTATCATCTAAGACCTACACATGTCCAAATCCTATTGGATGGGTGGATTTAGAACCCTTACCACCTTATCCTCGAAACAAATCAATTTGGGTCCATTAAAATCCGAAACTCATTCTAAAAAAATTAATATTTCTTTAATTTCCAAGAGTGCCCCTCCTCTCCTCTTATAAAAGGCCCCTACCTATACCTCCTTACCCACACTTCCTAAGAATTTGGCTCGGCCAACCCCTGCCCATTTTGTCTCTCCAAATCCCTCTCTAACTCTGTTAAGCCTCATATTGGGCATAAGTCTTCCCAAGGAAGCCTTTGAGCTCAAACCAAAGGGAGTTACCCGATTTTAAAGTAATGTCTTCACTTGTATCCTTTTGTTTTATTTTGCTTCTCCAACCCCCTAAACTATTTTTATTCATTTATTTTGTCATGAATACAGTATCTTAAATATACTAGTATGTTTTTATAAGAAGGATTCGAGCTACACTTACACACACCTACATATAATGGTTAAAGAACATACTGTTTCTGTGGATGGCGAATTTCAGCCTCACGAAACGATGATTGTTCAACATTCTTCTAACACCTTCAAAGGTGGTCATTAAGATGAAACTATATTTATATATGATATATAATATTTTTATTTTTTACTTAAGCTTCTGTATTTTTCATTTATGGCGTAACTTTATGGTTTTCATTATGGGTAAACGCGATATCTTCATTTAAGGAAGTGCAGACTACCGCCCCCTCAAAGTGATTTGATTCGTTAATACGATATGTGGTACGTATAAAGGATATATTTAATGATATTATATATGATACCATACTGGAATTAAAATAATATTATGTATCATTATGTTTTAATGTAAAGACCCGTAAAATTCAAGGGAAATTTTTTCTTACTTTTCATTGGGATTTTATAAGAACGCGGTTTCTTACGGCACTTGATTCCAAGGCCCAGTGTGCCCGGAATCAGTTTCCGAGGTATTCCTTGGGTACGTTCAGTGAACGAACGAGCGGAAATTTCTAACTTTTGAACCGGTACCCAGAATCGAATTCTGAGTGCACTGATGGAACCGAAACGCCGGTAATTGCTTAGGAACTCCTGTTTCGGAGTTGCATTTATGCGAGGGGAGTTATTAATTTTTGTGGTAGATAAAAATAAAAATTTAAAGATTTTTATTTTTCCCACGTGGATGTTTTATCCTAAGTAATGATGTTGGGGGTTGGACCCACTTGTGATAACCAACCTTGATAGGATAAGGTTGGGTGGGACCCACACGAGCCCAACCCCTCACATTCCTAACCCCTCTAAACCCCCCCATTTATGTTTTGTTAACTTATCACCTCATTAATTTTATAACATCTTATGTTAATAACTTAAGTGAGTTAAATGTGGGTTTTGATTTTTCAAACTCTTGAAATTCAAAACCTATGTGGGGTTAATAAAATAAGTGGGAGGATTATTTTATTTTGGGGTTAGTTGTTCTTGTGGTGGAGACTTTGGAGAGAAAGGGCTAAGTTTCAGGAAGCCTTATTCTTCTTCAACATCGATGAAGAACGTGAAGAACACCGTTCTTCAAAGAAGAATGACTCCGACGAAGAACACCGTTCTTCAACGAAGAACACCTCTAACGACGATAACTGTTCTTCAACGCAGAACAGCTCCGATGAAGAACACCATTCTTCAACGAAGAACATCTCCGCCGAAGAATGCGACGTCTTCTTCCAACGACGTTTCCTCTTCGAACGCACCACGATGACAACCGAATCGACGTTTGTTTCCCACGACGCCCGACCTCCACGACACTCGTCATCTGCGGCTCGATTGACGTGCACCGTTTCTGAACCGAGGTAGGGGTTTGTTTAGTTATATTGTTGTGACTATAAACATGGTGATCTTTGTGGTTTAAAACCAATTGTTATCAAATAACGCGAGGGGTTTGGTCTGCACAAACACGGCCGACCCTCCTCCTTTTTTATGATTGATTCCTTTGTGGATTGGTTCGGGAAGGCGTGGTGTCGTCGCACCACACGGAATCATGCGAAAGGAAATGCGTGGCACCGTCGCGCCGTGCAGTGGAAAGAAGATTAAGAACGCGATGTTGTCGCGCCGCGTCGAAGAAAATCGAAGGCGTCGTGGCCGGAGCGGGGCCGCGGCGGAGGGGAGAGGCTCTGTCGCACCGCGCCAGATGACAGGGGCCACGGCCGGTTCAAGGCCGCGGCGGAGCAGGGTGACCGGTGGCCGGTACCGGGCCGCCGGCAATGGAGTTGGAAGGGGATCGGCCACCGCCGGTCCCGTTGAGCAGAAACCGGTCGGCCAGGTCGGGCCGGCCGGACAAGGGGGAGCCGGGGGAAATTAATTCCCCCGGCTGGATTTCATACGGCCCCAATTAAAGGGCCGCCGTTTTCATAAAGGAGGGGCACCGCCCCTCCCTTGGCACATGGGCGTCACAAAGGCCGTGCTGGCCGCATGCGCTGGCCGCATGCACTGGCCGCACTGCCGTGCCGCTGGCCAAGCTGGGCTTCAGGGCCAGGCCGTGTCGTCGGGCCGGGTCACCTCCCGGGCCGGGTCGACCCGGTTCGGACAACCCAGGGGGTACTGGGTCGGGCCAGGCCGGGCCTAGACCCCCTCTTTACAGACTGAGTTGGTTCAAACGCCCATATCATGGACTACACACCTCTGATAGATGTGTCGTCAGTGTCGAAATTATCCATAGAACGAGACAGTCGTTTTGGTATATTTCACTCAAGGTTTCGGATTACTTTGAGTTCGGCCGGGCTGGTTCGTACACGAAACCAACCGGGCCCTCAGAGCGGAAACACTCAAATCCTGAGCTACGGACGTCCGATTGACGTGATTTCTACTTTGTTGAGTTCCTCTTAGTGAGACGGATCTTTTGGCTTACTCCGCCCGAGGTTTGGACGCAGGTGGAGTATGGTCGGGTTGGTTTTTCCTTAAAAACCAACCGGGCCCCTGGGACGAAAAAGCCAATAATTCTCAGACCGAGCGTCCGATTGACGTGCTGTCTGTTCCGTTGAGTTCCTTTTGATGGTACAGAACTTTTGGATACATAAACTCTAGACTATGTGTCAGTTGATATATCATCCTCTAGGAACGTGGAGCGGACCCTCCCGAACGAGCTTGCTGTGTGCAGGAACCCTAGAGATGGCTGCGACTGCTTCTGTGACGACGACGACTGTACAGAGATCCACAGTGGATTCGACGACGACGACTACAGCACTCAGCGATCCTATGTGGATCAGTGCTACTGATCCTGTGTGGGTCTGATCCTGTGTGGGTCAGCACTCAGTGGTTCTGTGTGAGCCAGCGCATATAGATCTTGTGTGGGTCCGAACCTATGTGGGTCTTTGTGGGGGTTAGTTTCCTACTTATCTTGTGTGGGTCATTGCGGGGGTTAGTACCTATCGATCCTTTGTGGGTCTGACAACTTAGATGGATCAGTGATCATCTTTATCGTTATTCGAAAAGTATACCTGTGTGAGCTGAAACCTATTTTCCTTCCTGTGTGGATTGTGTTGTGCTATCCTGTGTGGATTACGTTTTGCTTTCCGGTGTGGAATACGTATACTTTCCTGTGTGGACTGAGTTGTACTTGGTCTTATAGGTTGGAGCGTATTGGAATTGATGACTTAGGGATATGTATGGGCATATACCTAAGCAATGTCGGTTGTTACTTTGTGATTGTATCATTTCTTTATGGTTTATACTTTGTGGATTTTGGGAGACCTTCAGGGGTCTCGGGATCCCTAATGAGTATCTTATACTCACCCCTGCACGGGATATGCCCGCACTACATTGTGTTGGTTGCAGACGATGGACAGCATTGATCGTGGTTGAGGTTTGCAGAGCAGGACAGTACCTGGAGGTGGACCACTGGGCGAGACGTACTCGGAGTAGACGGCGGGACCCGAGGAGCAGTGGAGCTATCTGTACCCACCCTTCAGGTGGGATTTCTAGTGGACTTCTCGGTGTAGCGGTTTTACTTTACAACTGTTGTTTTCCCTGTCGAGTTGTACTTTACAGTTGGGCTTGTATTTCCGGCCCCTTTTACTTTCCGAAATTTCTTTTTTACTCAGTTATTACTTAGTGTTTACTTCTTCCGCTTGTACTCTGTGGTTCTTGTTTACTTTTCAAAGGAATTCCTTCCCTTTTTACCAGGATTTACACCTAGGGGCTAGTCGCCAGACCCTGGCCTATGGAAGGCGGGCTTGGGGTAGTCACGGCAAGGGCCCTGAGGACGGGTCATGAAAAATTGGTATCAAAGGAGTTCGGTTCTACCACAGACTCTGATCTTTCTTCTATGTGTAGAAATAGTGTTAAGCGTATTGGGTGTGGTTATCAGTCCAGAGAGTCCAGTGTTGGTGCGGAGGCCGACGTATCCGTCCACTAGGACCCTAACTTCTAATTTCTGACTTAATGCACGAAAACATTGATTGCGTGTGTGTTTCAAGTTTTCTTTGTGATTACTTTGTAACAGCTCACCAGGAATACTGTTTTGACCGTGGCACACCTGTTTCTTTTTCAGGATGGCCCCACAACGGCAGCCGGCTAGGGTTCCGAGAGTCGAGTGTGATGAAAACCCACCGAGCGATGAGGCCTCGGTGCAGGTCCCTTTGTTAGCAGTGGCACCGGCGGTAGCTCTACCCGCCGAGCCACCGATACTTCTAGAACCAGCCGCTGACGATGAATGTCGCCTTAGCGCACAGCATGAGTCCCATTGCAAGCAACCAACTAGGTTCCGTGGGGAGATGGACCCCCAGGCAGTCAAGGACTGGCTGGAGGCAGTGGTATGAGTTTTCAGGCTAGTGAGGACACCAATAGACCTCATGGTGATCCTCACAGTGAGCCTACTGCATGCAGCAACGAGACGATGGTGGAGCTTGATGCTCCAAGTGCACGATGAGGCATCTATTCTCTGGACGGAATTTGAGAGCCTCTTCTGCTCGGTGTTCGTCCCTGCCACCCTCCGTGCTGTGCGCATTCAGGAGCTTCTTTAGCTACGGCAGGGCAACATGACGGTCGCCCAGTACTCGGCATGATTTACAGATCTCTCGCGCTACTCGACCGACATGGTACGGTACCGCTTCTTCCGGGCCCAGACCTTTGAGAAGGGTTTGAGACACGAGATCAGGGAATCGCTGATCTCCCTTAGCATTCTGACTCATATAGGAGTACTAGAGCGAGCCCTTTTGATCAAGAGCTTTCTTGCTGAGTCTACACCAGCACTGAGACCCACCGCAGGGCGACACGTAGCAGAGTCTTCTGCAGCAGGCAGTCAACGGATGACTCATGTGTTCAGGCAGACCAAACCCTCAGGCAGACGACCTCAGGACACTGGATCAGTAGTGCAGGGCACACAACACAAAGCTATATTTTCGAGAGGCAGGCAGTGCTACTCATGCGGCGGACCGGGCCACATGGCTCGTGACTGCCCGACCCGCCATGCTGAGGAGCAGCAGACGGTTGAGGAACCACCTAGGTAGAGGCAGAGGTTCGACCATGGCGGTCCGTAGGGAGTACGAGGACGAGGAAGAGGAGATGGCCGAGCAGCAGGTGGTGGATGACGTTTTGAGGCTCTACCACCACCACCACTTGGAGGTCCACTCCGACCTCAGGGGAGAGCACAGCTTCAGGCAAATAATGCTTACGATCATGGAGCTCCGGAAGCGGGTGGACTAGTACGGGACTAGCTCCGGGCATATAAGACTTTTCCCATAATTCCTCTAGTTTCGTAGTTTCTTTTGCCTTGTGTCCTTGTACTTTGAGTTGAAGTAGTAAAAGACACTTGCATTGGTGACATTATCTTACTTGTCTTTTGTTTGTTTTTACTAAGAGGTGCCGGTTAAAAAACTATTGACTTGACCCTCACTTGAGAGATTCTTACTAGAGGAGACCCAGTGACCACACACTGATGCCGATAGTGTGAATCAACCCTTGGAGGTGAGGGTAACAGTTGGATCTCTTGGTTGCAGCATCGAGGCCTTACGACGTCATCCATGCCATGAATTAACTAATCATGACGGGATTGACTGTATTAGGAAAGGAACGTGGTTCATCCAGGGGATGAGACTAGATTTCACTTTTCGGCAAAGGAGAAATCTTTGCAGCTTTGCATAACGTTAAGGAGGAAGGGGAAACCCTTCGTGTGGTCAGTCAGATGTCAGTAGAGCTTCTAGGAGCTGAGACAGAGATTGTCCAGCGCACCTATCCGGAGGATGCCTGAGGAGGGAGTAGGGTATGTAGTCTACTGTGATGCATCAGGGATTGGACTCGGTTGTGTCCTGATGCAGGGGTATCCATTGATCGCCTATGGATCACGTTAGTTGAGGCTGCATGAGCAGAACTATGCTACCTATGACTTGGAGTTAGCAGCAATGGTCTTCGCTCTGAATACATGGTGACACTACCTGATGGGCGAGCACTTTATAGTCTTTTCTGACCATCATTGTCTCACGTACATCTTCTCCCAGAATGACCTTAACCTGAGACAGTGGCGATGGCTCGAGTTACTCCAGGAATATGACTTTGAGATAGGATATACTCTTGAGAAGGGGAACGTAGTAGTTGATGCCCTCAGTAGGAGGATGGGCATTCAGCTACTTGACGAGGCGACAGAGCAGCTTCCCGCTTTGCAGATATCCTTCAGGGATAGAGATGGGGAAACCTTCCTTTAGTCTCTCACAGTCACTCCTCCACTACTACAGCGAGTCAGAGAGGCACCGCATGGGGACAATTACTGTGATACGTGGAATGCATTGATATCCTTAAGACAAGAATCTGATGGTTTCTCCTTTGGAGCAGAGAAAGACATCCTTTTCAGAGGACGTATCATGGTACCAGTTGCTTTACGGGAGGAGGTGCTGAGAGAGTTTCACACTTCTCCTTTGGTGGTATATCCTGGAGTGGCGAAGATGTACCCAGCTCTCAGACGATAGCACTGGTGGCCGGGCATGAAGAAGGATGTGGCAGAGTTCGTTTCACGATGCCTCACCTTCCAGTAGGTGAAGGCTGAGCAGCAGGTACCAGCAGGCTTGGTACAACCCTTGGAGGTTCCGAAGTGGAAGTGGGATGGCATATCTATGGACTTCATGACTGTACTTCCACGTACTTCCAGAGGTCACGACTCCATTTGGGTGATTTTTGACCGACTCAACAAGTCGGCACACATTTTACCAATCAGAGAGCAGGGATCAGTGGAGAGCTTGGGACGAATTTACGTTCAGGAGATTGTGTGGCTTAACGATGTGCCATAATCTATCATCTTCGATCGAGATACTCGTTTTACTTCCCAGCTATGGAATGGATTGCAGGAGGCGTTCGGGATGCAGCTACATCTGAGCACAGCCTTTAACCCTTAACCGGATGGTTAGATAGAGATGACCATTCAGACACTCGAGGACATGCTCCGTGCAAGTGTCCTCGACTTTGGTCGTAGCTGGGAGGACCACCTACCCTTGGTGGAGTTTGTGTAAAATAACAGCTACCATTCCACCATCGGGATGGCACCGTACAAGGCGTTGTATGGCCAACCTTGTAGATCTCTATTGTGCTGGACAGACCCTAGGGAGTCAGCACTTGTGGGACCGAAGATGGTCTGGGCCACAACAGAGAAGGTCCAGGTCATCCAGGAGCGGATGAGGATAGCTCAGAGATGGCAGAAGTCTTATGCTGACAGGAGGCGGAGGCCACTAGAATTCGAGGATGGTGACAACGTCTTTTTGCGTGTCTCACCTTGATGAAGATTACAGAGATTTGGCCAAGGAAGAACGTTGCCTCCACACTTCATCGGACCATTCCAGGTCCTCAGCAGGATTGGCGAAGTGGCTTATCGTCTGTCTCTACCACCTTAGTTGTACCTGGTGCATGACTTCTTCCGCGTATCTCAGCTGAGGAGATACATGCACGTCCTGATGCACATCATTGACCATGGGGAGCTTGACGTTAATGATGGGTCGACTTTTACGGAGGTCCCGGTGGAGATCGAGGATCGATAGGAGCGGGTCCTACGTGAATGGTCGATTCCTCCAGTGTGCATCATATGGCATCATGGGAACCTCCAAGAGAGAACTTGGGAGCGGGAGGCTCAGATGCATGCTCAGTACCCTCATTTGATTCCCTAGTTTTGATGTATCTTTATGGTGACGTAAAGCCTTGAGGTGGGAGTAATGTAAAGATTCATAAAATTCAAGGGAAATTTTTTCTTAATTTTCTTTGTATTTTTACAAGAACATGGTTTCTGACGACACTTGATTCCGAGGCCCGGTGTGCCCGGAATCAATTTCCAAAGTTTGGCTCGGGTACGTTCAGTGAACGAATGAGCGGGAATTTCTAACTTTTGAACTGGTGCCCGGAATCAGATTCCGAGGGAACCGTTGGAACCGCAACGCCAGTAATTTCTTAGGAACTCTTGTTTCGGAGTTGCGTTTAAGCGAGAGGAGTTATTAATTTTTGTGTTAGTTTAAAATAAAAATTTATCGATTTTTATTTTTCTCACTTGGTAGTTTTATCCTAAGTAAGGATGTTGGGGGTGGGACCCACTTGTGATAACCATCCTTGATAGGATAAGGTTGGGTGGGACCCACAAGAGCCCAACCCCTCACTTTCCTAACCCCTCTAAACCTCCCATTTATGTTTTGTTAACTTATCACCTCATTAATTTTATAACATCTTTTGATAATAACTTAAGTGAGTTAAATGTGGGTTTTGAATTTTCAAACTCTGGAAATTCAAAACCTATGTTGGGTTAATAAAATAATTGGGAGGATTATTGTATTTTGGGGTTAGTTGTTCTTGTGGTGGAGACTTTGGAGAGAAAGGGATATGTTTGAGGAAGTCTTCTTCTTCTTCAACATCGACGAAGAACGTGACGAACACCGTTCTTCAATGAAGAACACCTCCGATGAAGAACACTGTTCTTCAACGAAGAAAAACTCTGACAAAGAACACTGTTCTTCAACAAAGAACACATCCGACGAAGAACATCGTTCTTCAACGAAGAACATCTCCACTGAAGAACGCGACGTCTTCTTCCAACGACGTTTCCTCTTCGAACGCACCATGCCGACAAAAGAATCGACGTTCATTTCCCGCGACGCCCGACCTCCGCGATGCTCGTCTTCCGCGACTCGATTGACGTTCACCGTTTCTGAACCGAGGTAGGGGTTTTTTTATTTATTTTTTTATGAATATCAACTTGATGATCTTTTTGGTTTAAAACCAAATTTTATCAAATAACGCGAGGGGGTCGGTCCGCAAAGACACGGCCGACCCTCCTCCTTTTTTTTATGATTGATTCCTTTGTGGATTGGTTCGGGAAGGCGTGGTGCCGTCGCACCACACGGAATCGTGCGAAAGGAAACGCGCAGTGCCATTGCGCTGCGCCATGGAAAAAAGATTAAGAACGCGATGTCGTCTCGCCGTATCGAAGAAAATCGAAGGTGTCACGGCCGAAGCGGGGCCGCGGCAGAGGGGCACGGTGTCGTCGCACCGCGCCGAACGACAGGGGCCGCGGCCGGTTCCGGGCCGCGGCCGAGCAGGGTGACCGGCGGCCGGTACCGGGCTGCCAGCAATGGAGCTGGAAGGGGACCGGCCATCGCCGGTCCCGTTGAGCAGAAACCAGCCAGCCAGGTCGGGCTAGCCGGACATGGGAGAGCCAGGGGAATTTATTTCCCCCGGCGGGATTTCAAGTGGCCCCAATTAAAGGGGCCGCCGTTTTCATAAAGAAGGGGAATCGCCCCTCCCTTGGCACATGAACGACGCAAAGGTTGTGCTGGCCGCATGCACTGGCCGTGCCGCCGGCCGGGAGGGACTTCCGGGCTTGGCCGGGTCACCGCCCGGGATGGGTCGACCCGGTTCGGACAAACCAGGGGGTACTAGGTCGGGTCGGGCTGGGCCCAAAACCCCACTTTTTAGACTGAGTTGGTTCAAACGCCCATATCATGGGATATAGACCTCCGACTGATATGTCGTTAGCGGAGACATGATCCTTAGAACGAGACGGTCGTTTCGGTATATCGCACTCATGGTTTCAGATTACTTTGAGTTCGTCCGGGTTGGTTCGTACACGAAACCAACCGGCCCTCGGAGTGGAAACGCTCATATCTTGAGCTACAGACATCCGATTGACGTGCCGTAGACTTTTTTGTGTTCCTCTTAGTGAGACAGATCTTTTGGCTTACTCCGCCCAAGGGTTGGATGAAGGTGGAGTACGATCGGGTTGGTTTTTCCTTAAAAACCAACCGGACCCCTAGGACGAAAAAGCCAATAATTCTCAGACCGGGTGTCCTATTGACGCGCCGTCTGTTGCATTGAGTTCCTATTGATGATAGAGAACTTTTGGATACATCAACTCTGGACTATGTGTCAGTTGATGTATAAGCCTCTCGGCACGTGGAGCGGACCATCCTGAACCAGGTTGCTGTATGCAGGAAACCTAGAGTTGGCTGCGACTGCTTCTGTGACGACGACGACGACTGTACAGAGATCCTCAGTGGATTCGACGGTGAGGACTACAGCACTCAACGATCCTATGTGGATTAGTGCTACTGATCCTGTGTGGGTTTGATCCTGTGTGGGTCACCTCTCAGTGGTTTTGTGTGAGCCAGTGCCTACAGATCCTGTGTGGGTCCGATCCTGTGTGGGTCTTTGTGGGGGTTAGTTTCCTACCGATCCTGTGTGGTTCATTTCGGGGGTTAGTACCTATCGATCCTTTGTGGGTCTGATGACTTAGATGGATCAGTGATCATATCTATCGTCACTCGAAGAAGTATACCTGTGTGAGCTGAAACATGTTTGCTTTCCTATGTGGATTGTGTTGTTTTATCCTGTGTGGATTACGTTTTTCTTTTCTGTGTGGAATACGTACACTTTCCTATGTGGACTGAGTTGTACTTGGGCTCGGTGGTTGGAGCGTATTGGAATTGATGACTTAGGTATATGTATAGTCATATACCTATGCACTGTCGGTTGTTACTTCGTGATTGTATCTTTCCTTTGTGGTTTATCCTTTGTGGATTTTGGGAGCCCTTCGGGGGTCTTAGGATCCCTACTGAGTATCTTATACTCACCCCTGCACGGGCAATGCCCGCACTACGTTGTGTTGGTTGCAGATGAAGGACAACGTTGATCGTGGTTGAGGATTGCGGAGCAGAATGGTACCTGGAGGTGGACCACTGGGCGGGACGTACTCGGAGTAGACGGCGGGACCCGAGGAGTAGTGGAGCTATATGTAACCACGCTTCTTGTGGGATTTCCAGTGGACATCTCAGTGTAGCGGCTTTACTTTACATTTTTTTTTTTTCCTTTCGAGTTGTACTTTATAGTTGGGCTTGTATTTATGGACCCTTTTACTTTCCGAACTTTCTGTTCTACTTAGTTTTTAATTAGAGTTTACTTCTTCTGCTTGTACTCTGTGGTGCTTGTTTACTTTACAAAGGCAATGCCTTCCCGTTTTACCAGGATTTACGCCTTGGTGCTAGTCGCCAACCCCTGGCCTATGGAAGGCGGGCTTGGGGTAGTCACGGGACGAGCCCCGAGGACAGGTCGTGACATTTAATTCCATTAAATATGAAATAGAAATGGAAGTAGCGTTCATGCGTACGTACGGCTTACCATCTCCATGAACGGTACATTTCATTTCTTATCTCAAAATGTTATATACTATTATAAATATATATATATATATTGGATATATATGTAATATATTACATCTAAATTATGGATATCATTCTAGAATTATAACATATATATATATATATATCACTCTCATTTTGTTTTAATTCCATTAATATGAAAAAAAATGAAAGTAGCATTCATGCGTACGTACGGCCTACCGTCTCCATCAACGGTGCTTTTAATTTTTATCTCAAAATTCTATGGAATAGTATAAAATGAATATATACTGTATATATATGATATTTAAAACATCAATACTATTATGCATTTTATGTACCTATAACTACATGGAAAATTATTTTCCAACAAGTTTAATTTTTGACTAATGTACCAAACATTGAAAAAACGTATGATATGAACTCATATTATTAACCAATTATTATAACATTAAAATATGCAATATTAACTGAATAGTAATCTCTATAGGAGGTCCTTAAGAAATTATAAATTGACCAATGATTATTATTCAGGAATATAAATAAATGAACAAGACAAGTTGGACTTGAGGTATGAGATCCTACTCCTCTCTTTCTTTTTAAGTACACACTTTTATGTCATTCCTTTTAAATCTAATATTTCTTGTTATTGGGATGTTATTTTATATTACTATTACTGTAATTTTTATGTTCATATGATCATATACCCTATTCTCTCTAATCAATCCATTTTGGAAGTTTTGAGTGGCACCGTTAGGCTGCCGAATATTCGTAAGAGATCTAACCTCTCCCCTTTTTTTAAGTACCCTCCTTTATGTCACTTTTTTTAAGCTCCTCTATGTTATGTTGGGGGATGTTATTTTATATTACTCTTTCTGAAAAATTTATTTTAATATGATGAGGGACCCTAATTGATCTCATCAATCCATTTTTGTATGTTTTAAGTGGCGCTGTTAGGCTGCCGAGTTTTCGTAACGGATTTTTCATCTCACTTTTATTCCCATGAGATTTATGCTACATATGCCACAGTTTCCTTTGAGTGGTGTATGTACTGCCCATTATTTTACTCATTGTGTAATATACTTTCTTTTATTATTATTTACATCAATGTTTCATTGTCCTTCTTTCATGGGGTGTATGTTTCGAAAGATACCCATGTCGGTAAGAGAATCTTTCACCCTCCTCTTTTTAAAATACTTCTTTTGTTATGTCTTTTAATTCACATACTATTATTTTGGGATATGTTCTTCTATATCCTTATTGATTTAAATTTTATGACCATGTGATGACATACCCTTTTTATCTCTCATCAACTCGTTTTCTGAATTTCGTAGTGACGCTGTTAGACTGTCAAATTTTTGCAAGGGAACTTCTTAACCCAAATTTGATTCTTTGGGATAAACTTTTACTCCTTGAATATGTCATTCTATGAATATGTGCGAATAACCTCTGATTGTTTTACACTTAATGTCCACTTATATTTTTTGTATTCATTTGTCACACATAATTATATAATTGACTTATCCTTAAACCAAGGATACCATCTTTGTTAGGGACATCGTCTCAATCTTCTTTCATTGAGCCATATTTTTCTTTATACACAACTTTCTTTTATACGATGTATAAACCCCTTTGACTTTTACGTTTATCCAAAAGGAAACTTTAATATGAAGCATTTTACTAAATGACAAAAGGGAATGTTTTTGTCGTATGTATGCGGCAACAACGACTTCTCCGCTGCCATGACCATTATTTGAGTGTCGGATTCCTCTACAAGTTGTACCTTCTTTTTAAAAGAAAAATAAATACCATGTTTTACTTTTCTTTTATTTTGGTATTGAAAATGGTTTTCATAATGTTTTTTATATCAATGTGTTGTATTGATATCTTTTTATTGAAAGGTAGAAATTTTATGTTTCCTTTATGCATGTTTTATGTGATAAGATTTTGTTATGGTTCTTGGGCATTGTTATGATGACGGGTGGTTCCGTGATAAACTAAGGGCGGGTGAGCCCGATATAGCTCTCCAATTCATTGGGTAATGCGAAGGAGTGAAACATTAAGGTTTCTCCGAACAGATTTAGGGAATATACTGTGGTGGGTATTCCAAACGTATCCAAGAGGGTTACTCCCTATGTAAGAATGTTATGAATGCCTCAAGTTACCTTTTATGTCTTATGATTTCTATGATTTATTCATTATTTGATGAGATATGTAATAGTGAATGTGTTTTATGGGTAAAGAATGATTTCATTCTTATGTATATATGAACTCATGTTTCCTTTCCATATTTTTATAACCCATACTGAGATTTTTATGCTAATCCCAATTTTTTTTGAAATGTTTTTCACAGGTAAAGGGAAAGGTAGATGATATGATGATAGTGACAAGGAAGTGTCAAGAAAGAATCCATGTTTTATTTTAAATATGTTTCCATTGATGGGATAAATGAATACTATCTTTATATAACCACTTTGTTTAAATGTGGAATTTAATTCAAGTTTTATGATCTAATTCTCTAAAAATCTAAACCTGAAAAGATCCTCAGTGTTTAATCTTGTAATAACTCATGATTAAGTATGGTTTAAGGCTGGGGCCTTATAGTTGGTATCAGAGGTCAGTTTAGATAACTTTAGATGTTAGGGTGTTCTCTATGCATAAGTGGCATTACCATAATGGTTAGGATTAAAGAAAGAGTCCTAGTTTTAGATAAAGTGAATAAGTAAGTATATCTTAGTGGTTATCTTCCTCATTAGTACATGATGGTTTTGTTGATATACTCACACTGACTTTTTTGATTTTAGTGAATGGATGGTTCTAGCAGGCACCAATGTGACAGTAGGTTTGAAGGAAACTGTGGTGATTCTCTAATTAAGAGACTGGATGAAATGGGGTATTCAATGAGGAAACTCGTGGTAGTTCTAAACCAACTATCAAGGAGTCATGATCATACACATGAACCTTTCTATGTTCTGTAATGCATCATGTTCGAGATGACCAATCGATGTAGATGTTCAGGTAATACTTATAAAGGTAACCATTAGGGGTTATATGATCCTTACTTTTGAGGTAATTATGGGTTATTATATGTTATGATGGAAAATTAAAGGCATGAGATAAACTTGAGGTTAAAATATTTTATGATTATTTAGTGATGATTTTATCTCATTTTGGGGAATTTTTTATGAATTATATAGTTTTGGAAAAAGGACAACACACAGACCGTTTGACAACCCGTCCAGCCAGACAAAGCTGCGGGAATCGAATCCACAACCAAAGTGCGACTGGTATTTTTTGCCTACCACTAGACTACGTGAAGTCCCTGGTTAGTTTGACTAATTTTTTTAGTTTTCTGATTTGATGAATTAAGAGTAAGATGATTTTGGGTATCTATGGAAATTTATAAACCTATCATGGAGGATATGTGATTAGGTGAATTAATTTTCAATACGAGACTTTAGGAGCAACCGATGTTGTTTGCAGATAAATGTTACGATTTAACTTGGAAGACTATGTGACTAAATCCTTAAAATATTTGGGTTACAATATTAGTTTGGTTAACTTTGAAGTATTTTATGGACAATTTGTTTATTTAATTGTCTTTGTTGAACTTTGGTTATTGTTTGATAAATTTTTGAGATTAAGAATAGATTTTTTTTAAAAAATGATTATCCTTTTTCGGTATTATTTGATCTTGTAATAACCTTTTTGGTTTTGGTTTTGGTTAAGGTATAAAGATATGGGATGTATATAGTTCTCTTTTGTGGATTAGGTTATCCTCTAGAAGGTTATTGTAGTACTCTTAATGTGAAAAAGTCTTCCTAAATACGCGTCTTTTGGGGAAAGTATGAGTTTGTGTAAGGAATCTTGTAAAAGTTGAAATTCAACATGAAAAGTAAGTTTCTTTCATTAAAAACAAAAATAAATTCCTCAATGAAGAGTAACTTAAAAAAAATTGTCTGTTAACTTTTCCTTCTGGGGAATCGAATACCATTTAACCCATCATAATTTTGTGATTTTCTTATGGTTAACTTTCTTCTAGACATGTTTACTATCACTCTCCATCAGAACATGACCCTTTGTTTTTTCCTCCATGTCCATATTTTCATACATGGAATCCTAGTATGGGTTATCTCGGGTGACCTTTGTACTTATCTTTCTTTATTTTAAAGTGATTGTTTTACTGACTCTTGTTCCGATGTGGGATTTTCAATGAAGTTTCCAAGCCCAATTTTAAAAATTGTGAGGACGCAATTCCCAAAAGGGGGGAAGGATGTAACACCCCAGGTAAATAAAGAAAATGACATTTTCATATTTATCCATATTTGTGAATAAAATATTAATATTACTTTAAAGGGGATGTTATGCACGATGGCGTACCCAATACGCAACAATGAGTTTCTTGGGAATCTAGCAATGCACTCTAATAATAAAATAATATTATTTTAAATGGTAGTTAACGCCTAGACGTTGTAATGGAGGGAATGAATAGAACTAACTAAAAATGATTATATATGTTTGTCAAATATTTTTACTCTTTACAATAAATGTTATAGGATTAAAAATGTGAATGAATCCAATTTTAAGCGTAAACATTCCAATATTCTTTAAAAGATCGATTAACCTCCTTTTAATGGAGAACCTCAATTAAATCCACTTTTTGTCAATTTTATGTGTTATATTTGACAAAATAAAATTCTTCTTTATAATCGGGACATCAAAATTTACTTTGTGTAAATTTTTGGTATATTTCCGAAAAAGTTCAATTTGTAATGAATAGTGAAAACTGTTGTATTTTAATTCAAAACCTTTTTTTAATCTAATTTATTTATATGATTACATTATCATTTGAATTGGTTTTAAATTTAAATTAGAATATATTTTTACCATTTAATCCAATAGTGTTTGTTGGAATTAATTTCACTTTGAAATCGGACTTAAACTAGTTTCAATCTTTTGATACATTTTATTTCATAAAAACACACTATTTGTTTTGGCAGCAGGAATTAATTATTAAATTAATGAATGCAAATTATATGTTTAGAATTATGTAAAATAGAAATCATTTTTGAATTTGGAATATCAAATATTGCTTAGGGTTAATTTTTGGTAATTTTCTGAAAAAACTTCAATTTTTGATGAATAGTGAAACCACTTAGTGGTACTTATAAAAACTGATTTTTCCATTTAAATGCAATTTTTCCATCTTTGTGTTTTGAATTTTGAAAATCTGACACACATGGTTGTCATTAAGAAGTAAAATGTGGTTCAATGGGATTAGAATAATTTTTTGGTGAATAGTAACTTATTAAGTTTTTAATCGCGATTAGAGGTAATTAGTGTAGTTTAAGGTAAAAATTATGTTTTAATAAATTTAAATGACCTAGACACATGTCATACCCTCATTGGATGTGTCATGGCCGACCATGAAAATCCATGGGTCAACTTGGGGACCCCATGGAGCCACTTTGGTTGGAAAATGACATAAATACATTTTTATTTAATGTTAAAGTAAAAATGACACAAACATGAAATGTTTTACTAAAACTATTTTTACATGGGGTTATACAAGTCAGATTTTTGACTATAGGTAGTCATTAGAAATATAAAAAAATTTCCTACGTCATTGTTTACTTTTATAATTTTTAGACATTAAATAAATTAAATTATTTATGACATCATGATGATGCAGCGATGACCTCATTATTTAACGATTTAAATAAAATGGAATGATAATGTAAAATATAAGACCTAAACATGTTCAAAACCTATTTGATGGGTTTATTTAGAACTCTTTTCACCTTATCCTTGAATCAACTCAATGTGGGACCATTAAAATACGAAACTCAATCTAAAATAAAGTAACATTTCTTTACATTCCAAGAGTGCCCCTCCTCTCCTCTTATAAAAGGCCCCCACCTCTACCTCCGTACCCACACTTCCAAAGCCTTTTCCTCGGACAAACCCTGCCCATTTTGTCTCTCCACATCCATATCTAACTCCTTGAAGCCTCACTTTGGGCATAAGGCTTCCCAAGGAAGCCTTTGAGCTCAAACCAAAGGAAGTTACCCGATTTTAAGGTAATGTCTTCACTTGTGTCCTTTTGTTTTATTTTGCTTCTCCAAACCCTTAAACTCTTTTTATTCATTTATTATGTATCAAATCCGGTATATTCAATATAATAGTATGTTTTTAAAAAAAAGATTCGAGCTACACTTACACTCACCTATATCTAATGGTTAAAGAACATACTGTTTCCGTGGATGGCGAATTTCTGCCTCACGAAACGATGATTGTTCACCATTCTTCTAAGACCTTAAAAGGTGGCCATTAAGATGACACTATATTTATATATGATATATAATATGTTTATGTTTTACTTAAGCTTCTTTATTTTTCATTTATGGCATACCTCTATGGTTTCCATTATGGGTAAACGCGATATCTTCATTTAAGGAAGTGCGGACTACCACCCCCTCAAAGTGATTTGATTCGTTAATACCATATGTGGTACGTATAAAGGATATATTTAATGATATTATATATGATACCATACTGGAATTAAAATAATATTATGCATCATTATGTTTTAATTCCATTAAATATGAAATATAAATGGATGTAGCGTTCATGCGTACGTACGGCTTACCGTCTCCATGAACGGTACATTTCTTTTCTTTTCTCAAAATGTTATGTAATATTATATGTACATATATATAATGGATATATATGTAATATATTAAATCTAAATTATGGATATCATTCTGTAATTATAACATATATATATATATCTCATTTTTTTTAATTCCATTAATATGACAAAAATTGAAAGTAACGTTCATGCGTACGTACGACCTACCGTCTCCATGAACGGTGCTTTTAATTTTTATCTCCAAATGCTATGGAATAGTATAAAATTAATATATAATGTATATATATGACATTTAAAACATCAATACTATTCTGGAAATGATGTACCTATAACTACATGGAATGTTATTTTCCAACAAGTTCAATTTTTTACTCATTTACAAAACATCGACAAACACGTCTGATATGAACTCATATTATTATCCAATTATTATAACATTAAAATATGTGATATGAACTGAATAATAATCTTTATAGGAGGTCATTAAGCAATTATAAATTGACCAAAGTATATTATTCAAGAATATAATGAAACAAATAAGACAAGTTGGACTTGAGGTAAGGGATCCTACTCCTCTCTTTCTTTTTAAGTACAATCTTTTATATCATTCCTTTTAAATATAATCTTTCTTGTTATTGGTATGTTCTTTTTTATTAATATTACTGTAATTTTTATGTTCATATGATGAGATACCCTATTCTCTCTCATCAATCCATTTTGGAAGTTTTGAGTGGCGCCATTAGGCTGCCGAATTTTCGTAAGAGATCTAACCTCTATCTTTCTTTTTAAGTACCCTCCTTTATGTCACTTCTTTTAAGCTTCTATTTGTTATGTTGGGTGATGTTCTTTTATATTCCTCTTTCTGTAAAATTTATTTTAATATTATGAGTGACCCTATTTGATCTCATCAATCCATTTTTGAATGTTTTATGTGGCGCTGTTAGGCTGCCGAGTTTTCGTAAGGGATTTTTCATCTCACATTTATTCTCGTGAGATTTATGCTACATTTTCCACAATTTCCTTTGATTGGTGTATTTACTGCCCATTATTTTACTCATTTTGTAATATAATTTCATTTATGAGTATTTAAATTAATTTTTCATTGTCATTATTTCATGGGTGTATGTTTTGAACGATACTCATGTCGGTAAGGGAACCTTTCACCCTCCTCTTTTTAAAAGACTTATTTTGTTATTCCGTTTAATTCATATACTATTATGGTGGGATATGTTCTTCTATATTCTTATTGATTTAAATTTTATGTCGATGTGATGAGATACCCTTTTTATCTCTCATCAACTCATTTTATGAATTTCGTAGTGACGCTGTTAGTCTGTCAAATTTTTGCAAGGGAACTTCTTAACCCAAATTTGATTCTTTGGGATAAACTTGTACTCCTTGAATATGTTGTTCTATGAATATGTGTGAATAACCACTTATTTTTTTACACTTAATATACACTTATATTTGGTGTATTTTTTTGTCAAACATAATTATGTAATTGATTTATCCTTAAAACAAGGATACCGTCTTTGTAAGGGACTTCGTCTCAATCTCCTTTTATTGAGGCATATTTTGTTTTAGACACAACTTTATTTTATATGCTGTATAACAACCTTTGACTTTTACGTTTATCCAAAAGGAAACTTTCTATATGAAGCGTTTTACTAAATGTCATAAGGGAATGTTTTTGTCGTACGTATGCGGCGACAACGACTTCTCCGCAGCCGTGACTATTATTTGGGTTTCGGCTTCCTCTACAAGCCATACCTTCTTTTTAAAAGAAAAATAAATACTATGTTTTACTTTTATTTTATTTTATTATTTAAAATGGTTTTCATAATGTTTTTATATCAATGTGTTGTATTGATATCTTGTTATTGAAAGGTGGAAATGATATGTTTCCTTTATGCATGTTTTATGTGATAAGATTATGTTATGGTTCTTGGGAATTGTTATGAAGACGGGTGGTTCCGTGATGAACTAAGGGAAGGTGAGCCCGATATAGCTCTCCAATGCATTGGATAACGCGAAGGAGTGAAACATTAAGGTTTCTTTGAAGAGATTTAGGGAATATACTATGGTGGGTATTCCAAACGTAACCAAGAGGGTTACTCCCTACGTAAGAATGTTATGAATGCCTCAAGTTACCTTTTCTGTCTTATGATTTCTATGATTTATTCATTATTTGATGAGTTATTTTATATTGTTTGTGTTTTATGGGTAATGTATGATTTCATTCTTATGTATATATGAACTCATGTTTCCTTTCCATATTTTCATAACCCTTACTGAGCTTTTTATGCTCATCCCAAGTTTTTTTTGAAATTTTTTTCATAGGTCAAGGGAAAGGTACATGATATGATGCTAGTGACATGGAAGTATCAAGAAAGAGTCCATGTTTTATTTTAAATATGTTTCCATTGAAGGGATAAATGAATACTATCTTTGGGTAACCACTTTGTTTAAATTTGGAATTTAATGCAAGTTTTATGATCTAATTCTCTAAAACTCTAAACCTGAAAAGATCCTCAATGTGTAATCTTGTAATAACTCATTATTAAGTAAGGTTTAAGGCTGGGGACATATAGATACTTAGTGAAAATAATCCATTAGTCATTTTTTACATGTAGGAATCAACCGTAGAAAAATCTGACACTTGGTGTTCATTGTATGACTCAAATTCTACTTTCTCGATTTTAAA
>CAUJRU010004148.1:0-22458 GCA_963277665.1 Viscum album | reverse complement strand
AATAATGAATGATATTTATATAGATGAAAATAATTAGTAAAACTATTTGAGAGAAATATCTCCCTTTTCTTGAAAACATTTAAAAGTCGAACTATTTATCAAAAAGATGTTAAAAATAGATTTTTGAATCAAAGTGTACCATACCACTTTTAAACTTTTAAGAGGAATTTTAAATTTAAAAAATTCATTTCCATATAAATAAATCATTAAAACCATTTTTAAAACATGGACATTAATGAGAATGATTTAGAAGAATAAATATTTAAAACTTTTAAAATTATATTTTAGTCAGAGTTCCTAACCAGATGAGAGAAGTCTGAATATAAATACCTAAGGTAATCAAAACATTATAATATCATGAAAATAAAGGTATTCATGATATACTATGTGAAATTACAGTATATACACTATATAAAAGTGAATTGGCGCATAACAACGAAGAAGTCTCAATGGAATGTAAATTGAGTTGAAAACCCTTATAAAGACCGTATCTTTAAGTTAAGGATAAATCAATGACATAATAATGTGTGAAAAATATAAATACACTAAATACTATTGTATATTCAGTGTAAATCAATCATAGTACATTCACACAAATTCTCATAAAAACAACACTAATGACTTGGATGTTTAACTCAATCAATGGAAATTGAGTTAAGAATACTCTTATCAAGTTCATATTGATGACATAAGAATTTATCAATGGTGTGATTATGTGTATCAAAAGTAAATTTAAACAAATGGGAGTGGAAATTACTAAATAAATAAATAAATAGTGATTTCACACATAATCGTGGAGTAAAATAATCAATGAAGAGTGTGAAAAACCCAATGAGTTGAAATTGAAATTAGAAGTTCCATTACCGATTTGGTAACTTATGAAACATAAAATCCATGAAATAAGGATAATTAAATTAAGATGTAAATACGCATAAGTTATGTAAATTAAATAAATAATACAACCATGGGCAGTACATACACCACAAAAAAAGAAATAGTGGAAAATATAGCATGAATCTCAAGGGAATAAAACTGAGATGAAAATCCCTTACCACATTGTAATCAATGGAGTCATAAGAGCAAAAGTTAATAACCACCAAATTAATCACATAATACCATGAATTCAAATATAATCATGATAATATATATCAAGTTTAAGTACACAATACACCACAAGAAATAAATAAGTGGTGAACAATGGAAATCTCACGAAATTAAAAGTGAGATAAGAAACCCCTTACCTTGTACTTCTCCTTGGTTGAGATTAAGTTAACCTCATTTATAATGTTGAAATAATTGTTATTAAATTATACACAAACAATATACATAAATATGATATCATATATGATCTTTTAATATTTATTTGTTGATAATATTTTAGTAGTATCATTGTTTCAGGTGTTAACTGGTTCATTTTTCATTACATGTTTTGTTACGTAAGTCATGTTTGTTATGGATAAAATAAATTTGATTCATATCCAGAATTATATTATGTTCTGAAACCTTATTTTTTAATCATAAAATGATATTTATTATTTAATGGTTATGATGGGGAATAAATATTATCACGTCCTTGGAGATGGTAATCCATACGTACACACGAGCAACAATATCATTCAATTGATGGTGAGATCGTCTATAATTAGATTTCATATAATATATACATAATCATTAACATGTTAGATTTATTATTTACATCAATTATACATAATTATTTTACCCATCCAAGTAATTAAGTGTTGAATAACAAATACACCATGACTTGGAGACGGTAAGCCGTACATACGCACGTATGGTGACTTTGTCATTCATAGGACAGATAGAATAATGAATATAGTTGTAACATATTTATAATAACATAATAGTTTGTAGAAGTTAATTGAGTTATTATTTTGGTATGGAAAAACAAAGAAAGAGGAATTAGAAGAAGAAGATAACTTTGAAAGAGGTTATGAAATTATTACCTCTTCTTCGGGTGCTTCCTTTTGATTTGATCAAAAGGGCTCATTAGATTGGATTTCTGATCAATGGAAGGCCTCTAGAACTTATTAAAAATAGTTTAGAGGATATTTTGGTAGGGGTTGGACGAGTAAAATGGATTTTGAAGTGTGAAATGAAGAGAAGGGGAAGTGCCCTTTTATAAGAGAGGTGAGGGTCACTTTAGGAAAATCTTGAAATATTATTTTATTATAAATTCATTTTGAGTTTATAATGGATCCAAATAGATTTATTTAGAAGATAAGGTGGGTATGGGTCAAAAACCTTTCAACAAATTGGTTTAATGTAGGTTAAGTCACCATATTAACCTTAACTCTTAGTTTTGACTCTTAGATAAATAGTTCAACTTTTACCATGTATTATTGTATTATTATAATAAAAGGATAATAAACATACTATAAAAATCCAAGCTAAACCCAAGATGTTATATATTGATATATCTAACTTTATCTAAGTTTTTTGTCGGAACCTTAGGTTTTTAGGAATATTATATCAATTATTAATATAGTAATTGTTTTAAAACTCATTTATGTCAATTTTGACACTATTTGGTATTTTGTATTTGTGAAAGTTATAAAAACATTATCAGTTCAAAAATTTTATTTAATAAACCCTAACATGTCATAATAACCTAGAAATTTAGTTTGATTCATCAAAAGTCTCAATTTACATTTATTTAGGTATTTATAATACTAATTGTTTAAATCTTTCATTAATAAGGTAATTTTTGCATCATCATTGTGTCATAAATAAATTTAATTATTTAACGTCTTAAAATTATAAATAAAATACAATTATGTAGGAAATTGTTTTAGATTTATAATTAATACTTACAGTTGAATTTATATTAGGAAAAACACTATATTTATAATGTTTTAGTTATTAAAATTTGAATTTAATTCTTTTAAATCTACTTTAAATAAAATAATAATAAATGTTATAATCTAATCCAAGTGGACCAAGAAGATCATATTTTAATCCAAAGGTTGATTTTGGTCGAAATACACTTATCCAATAAAGTTAGGAAATCTGATAGTGTAATTATATTATCATTTTTAACATTAATTAACATATTTACTTTTAACTGTGGTAAACAAAATTCAAAAGTTATGATTCACCAAAAATGATTTTAATATTATCGAACAAAATTTTACTTACTAATTCCAACCATGTCTCTCATATTTTTTAAAGTTAATCCACATAAGCGTTAAAATTACTTTTTTCTTCAAATTTGCAAATGTGCCTAGAAGGTGGGTAAAAGATGGTAAAAAGGTAAATAAAATTTTATACATCAAATGTTATTATAAAATGACTCCTATGAATTATAATGAATTTATATAGGTATTATATACCTATTTTGACTTAAAAAAATTAAATAAAGTTAATAAAAATTTAAATAAAAGTCAGTTTTAAAAAATGATGTAGTATTTTTCAATATTAATAAAAAATCGAAGGTTTTCAGAAAAATACCAAAACTTCACTGTAACACCCCGAGATTTTTTGAAAATTATTCTTTTTAATTTCATTAATGACTTGTGTTGTACGCTACACCAAAATAAGCTTGCACAACACGCATTCTTGACTTGCCTTGCATTACACACAATCACGACCTTCCTCGATATCGTGTGTAGTACGCAATACTGAGTTTCACTAAACAACGATATGCTATTAAGATATTATTAAAACTAGCCGTTATGAATAGTAATAACCACCTTTTAAAATTTTAGAAATTTTATCTCTCAAAATGGACTTTATTTTTGGATTCGGAGTATCGAATTTAGCCTAAGTTGAAATTTTGGTACTTTTCAGATAACTTTCATATTATGATGAATAATGAAAATTACTAAATTTTAATTAAAAACAACTTTTTAATCGAAATAACTAATAGTGATAAATTATTAATTTGAGTGGTTTTTAAGTATATTTAGAATATTTTTTTACAATTTAATACAATTTTGGTCATTGGATGTAATTCTACATTTAAACCAGACATAAACAAGTGTCAATCTTTTGATAGTTATTATCTCTTAAGAACACACTATTTGTTTTGACGATGAGAATTAATTTTTAAGTTAATTAATGCAACTGATATGTTTTGAATTTTGTAAAATAGACATCATTTTTGAGTTCATAATATCAAATATAGATTAGGCCTAATTTTTGGTATTTTTTTGGAAACTTTCATTTTTTGATGAATAGTGAAACCACTAAGTGGTAGTTAAAAAAATGAATTTTTCATAGAACTTAGTTTTACCGCTTTTGTGAGTGGAATTTCAAAAAATCCAAGAGACACGGTTGATGTTAGTAAGTAAAATGTGGTTCAATGAGATGAAAATAATTTTTGGTGAATAGTAACTTTTTACTTTTTTTTACCACGGTTAAAAGTAAATAGGGTAATTAAGGGTAAAAATGTTATTATTATTACCCTAACACATGTCCTAATTCTATTGGATAAGTGTAATTCGACCAAAAACAACCTTAGGAATAAAATATGATCATTTAGGCCCACTTGGATTAGATTAGGACATTTATTATTAATTTATTTAAAGAAGGGTTAAAATAGTTAAAATCAAAGTTTAATAAGTAAATCATTTTTAATATAGGGTTATACATAATATAAATTCAACTATAAATCATCATTAGAAATCTAAAAATATTTCCTACATAATATTATTTTATTTTTAATTTTTAGACATTAAATAATTTAATTTATTTATGACACAATGATGATGCAGTAATTATCTTATTAATGAAATATTGACATAATTGATGTTATAAATACCCAAATAAATGTAATTTGAGATTTTTTATGAATTAAACTAATTTTATAGGTTAATATGACATGTTAGTATTGATTTAATTTACTTTTTTCTAACTAATCATTCTGTTATTATTTTCACAAAAATCAATTACTAAATAGTGTCAAAATTGACATAAAATAGTTTTTAAAACAAATATTATATTATTAATTGTTATTTTGTTCCTAAAAATATAAGGTTTGCCCAAATGACTTAGATAAGGTTATATATATATATAATAAACAACTTGGGGTTCGTTTGTCTTGTTATAGTAAGTTTATTAACCTTATAGTGTAAGAACACAAGAAGACACGGTAAAAGTAAAATTATTTAACTTAATGTTAAATCTAAATGATAAGGTTAAAATAGGAACCTAAAATTGTCTAAATTCTTTTGGATGAGAGTATTTCGACCCATCCCCACCTTAGCTTCAAAATAAATTAATTTGGAGCTATTTAAAACCGAATTTGACTTTATAATAAAATAATAGTTTACTTATTCCAAAGGTACCACTCTCCTCCCTAATAAAGGGAACCACCTCCCTCTCTTCCTCACACCACTTTGAGCCTTAATACTCGGCCAAAACCTTCCAAAATCTCTTCTACACTTCCATAGAAACATCCTAGAGGTTCTGGTCTTCCTCAAAGATCAATTTTAGTGCCCTAAAAGGAGGTCTCAAAGAGGTGCTTCAAAGAAGAGGAGGTTCAGACACTTACGAAGCAAATCAGACATAAGGTAAGGGAAAATATCACAATCTCATTTTTATCCGAGATTGTTTATAATTTGGTATTTACTGGGGGTATTTTATCATCCACATCCCTGTTTTATCAATATGTAATATTATTTCCATCCACCTACAATTGTTTAAATCCATTTTACCGTTCGGTGAGTTTTTAGTAAAGGATATGAAAGGAATCTTTTGTCGTTTTTCGTACAAGGTACTTTTTGACTTTTCTGACAAAAGTACGAGAATAATGTTTTTTTTAACTTATACGGCACAAATAGATTTTTAAAACATTATTTCCAAGAAGCTTCTTTACTAGTTTTCATGTTTATTTTTAATCATCTTCTTTTAGTTTAAAATTGTATGACATGTTAAGAAAGGAAAATTTTTTTGAAGTATAAAGGATATTTTCCTCAAGAATGGAGTTCAAGTGTTTTATCAAAATTATTTTCCATCTAAGATAATATAGGGTTATGTTTCTATACCTATTATTACATTGATTTGATTATGTTGTGATGGAATTATTTTTATGAATTCCTTTATCTTTTCTGAATTGTTTTATGATGTCACGATGTTTAAGATTCCCATTTTTATTACATGGGTTATGCTATGATGTATGGTTTATGATTTTGTGGCACACATAAGAATGGTATCATTATGATATGGGTGGGACCTATATCTCCCTCCAATGCATTGGGTAAAGATTTTATATCTCATGAGATAGACATGGCTGGAATGGTACGTTATATCGGTTCAGTGAAACAAGACTGAAACAAGGAGTGAACTCGGTTCAGAAATGGACTTTGTCCACTAAGATATTCTTGGCAATGAGTCTTGTCTAATAAGAAATGATTCTCTATGATTATGTGTGTATGCCACAAAGTTTCATGTTTTAAGTTATGATTATTGGGATTTCATTTCACTACTATGATTTATCCCATGTTATGATATTATGATCTCTTTTGCAGGTTAAGATTTCCAAAATGTTATGTTCTTATGAATATGATGTGATTGATTTTTCATTTGTTTACCCTTTCTGTGAATTTGAGCTCACCCTTTTATTTTTTCTTTTCCCCAGTATATAAAGAAAGGTTTTAGGTAAGAAAAAAAGGGAATACATTTACGGGAGATGTTGAAGATCTTTCACCATGATTAGAAGATTACGTTCCCAGTTTCCAAAGACACTAAACTATTACGGTCCTTGTGTGTGTGTTTTTGTTATGTAATAAGTATTCCGCAAAAGTAATGTAAAGTCCTTGTACATTAAGCTTTGGGTCTCTACAGTTGGTATTAGAGGAAAGGTTTAGTCAACCTTTGGAAACTAGGATGCGAGAACGTTAGTGAGGTCCCTAGATATATTTCTAAGGTATGTCTAGGGATGTCCCTAAGGATAAGTATACGTATAGGATATAGTCCTAGAACTATGGTAACGATATTATATTAAACCAAAGATGTTAGATATTGAAGTAACTCCCCCTTTATTATGATTTTTGACTCTCACATTATTCTTTTTGGGTTTTAGAAAATGGCTGGAAACAAGATGATTCACGATAATGGAGGATATGATGGACAATGGAATGATGAGAAACCAAATGAAATGGGATTTGGAAGTCCAAACATCATTATTATGTTGAATCAGCAATCTCATAGTATGATCAATAAAGTAAAATTTGGTAAGTTTCCTGACTCGGCTAATAAGAGAAAGATGGAGTTTCATGATGATCATAGAGGAAAGAAAGTTCAATTTCCCCTATGTAAATCATGTGGTAAGAGGCATCGAGGAGAAGGTTTCAAGGGAACTAGAAGATGATTTAGGTGTGGAAAAGAAGGACACAAAGCCAGTAAGTGCAAAGGAAAAGGTTTAGTTAACACCATGGATGAGGCTAATGGTATTGCTACGACATCAACAATGATTAAATGTTTTAAATGTGGAATGTATGGGCATTATGCAAACCAATTCCCTAAGGGAAAGTCTCATGAAGAGAATCAGTACGACCGTATGAGTAGTATTTATGTTGATGATGATGAAGAGACTACAAATGATATGTGAGTTGAAAGAATTGTTGAAGCTCAGTCAATGGTTTAAGAAGGTAGTGGAATGATTACATGTTTATCAAGTGTAATGTTGTATAAGTAATATCATGGTACTATGGAATAAAGAGACATCTAAGGATTGTTACACTGTTGTCTTTCCTTGAGTTTTGAAAGTGTATGATTAATGGTACCAGTATAGATTAAAGGATATTCAGATATTTTTGGAATATAGTTGATATGTGCATAATTAAGGGATAAGGAGAAAATTAAATGTTTGATAGTATTCATGATCTCATGACTAATATAAGGAGAAGGTTATGTAATGGATTGAGTATATAAATTTTTTGGATTTTGGTATGTGGAAAGAGTTAACTTTTGACAGCATTCATGTTCTCACTAAGGTTTAATGGGTATTCATTTTTCAAGAGAATACATGATTAAGGTATTCAAATGATTGGAATGTGACCAACAAGATATATGGGGGACAAATGATGGTATTCACATGCTTGGTTGATGACATTTCAAGTAATCTTTTTCTTTATACTATGTGCTTGGACTGAAGTATTTTAGATAAGCCTAAAGATTGAAATGGATTATGTTGGACATAAGTTAGGATAAAACATTTTTTCGATATTATTGATGGTATGTTATAGTAATATAGCTTTAGAAAAAGGACAACCTGCAGGACGGGCGACAGCCCAACGCGTCGGACAAGGCTGTGGGAATCGAACCCACAACCGAAGTGTGACAGGCCTTTATCGCCTACTACTAGCCTACAGGAAGTACCTTGTTAGTAGAAACTAGTTTTATTTTATTATGTGGTATTAAGTATAAGTTCATTTTTGGGATCGTATACGATTAACCTCACCATAGATGGAAATTGTTCAAATCACGAACAACAGTGAAATTGTACCAAAATCATGTAAGTATTTGTTTTAATTCATCAACTTTAGGGAAACAATCTTGAAAACCAAAAATGTTGTTTTAGTCCTCTTATATCTGATGAATCAGATGGTACCTTAGATTGTAACAAATTTATGGCTCTGTGATTGCTGGCTTTTCCATAGCCATGTTCTCTACCACTGTCCATCAGAGCATGGTGGTTAGATTTCTCTTCAATATCCATATTTTCACCTATGTGGAAACCCAGTGATTAGTTTATTTGGGTAACCATTATGTTTCATACTTTTGTTTTTAAATATTGGTTTTGGTATTCCTTTTTACTATGTGGGTTTCTATTAAAGAAACTTTCGAGTAGTAAACCATTTATAACCCCGATGAATTTCGAGGGCAAAATTCATTTTAAGGGGGGTAGAATGTAACACCCCAAGATTTTATGAAAAATATTCTTTTTAATTTCATTAATGTCTTGTGTTGTATGCTACACCAAAAGAATCTTGAACAACACGCATCCTTGACTTGCCTTGCATTACACGCAATCACGACCTTCCTCGATAGCGTGTGTAGTACGCAATACCGAGTTTCACTAAACAACGATATGCTATTAAAATATTATTAAAAATAGCCGTTATGAATAGTAATAACCACCTTTTAAAATTTTAGAAATTTTATCTCTCAAAATGGACATCATTTTTGGATTTGGAGTATCGAATTTAGCCTAAGTTGAAATTTTGGTACTTTTCGGATAACTTTCATATTATGATGAATAGTGAAAATTACTAAATTTTAATTAAAAACAAATTTTTTAATCGAAATAATTAATAGTGATAAATTATTAATTTGAGTGGTATTTAAGTGTATTTAGAATATATTTTTACAATTTAATACAATGTTGGTCATTGGATGTAATTCTACATTTAAACCAGACATAAACAAGTGACAATCTTTTGATAGTTATTATCTCTTAAGAACACGCTATTTGTTTTGACGACGGGAATTAATTTTTAAATTAATTAAAGAAAGTGATATGTTTTGAATTTGGTAAAATAGATATCATTTTTGAGTTCATAATATCAAATATAGCTTAGGCCTAATTTTTGGTATTTTTCTGGAAACTTTCATTTTTTGATGAATAGTGAAACCACTAAGTGGTAGTTAAAAAAATGAATTTTTCATAAAACATAATTTTACCTCTTCTGTGAGTGGAATTTCAAAAAATCCAAGAGACACGGTTGATGTTAGTAAGTAAAATGTGGTTCAATGAGATGAAAATAATTTTTGGTGAATAGTAACTTTTTACTTTTTTTTACCACGGTTAAAAGTAAATAGGGTAATTAAGGGTAAAAATGTTATTATTATTACCATAACACATGTCCTAATTCTATTGGATAAGTGTAATTCGACCAAAAACAACCTTAGGAATAAAATATGAACATTTAGGCCCACATGGATTAGATTAGGACATTTATTATTAATTTATTTAAAGAAGGGTTAAAATAGTTAAAATCAAAGTTTAATAAGTAAATCATTTTTAATATAGGGTTATACATAAGATAAATTAGACTATAAATACTCATTAGAAATCTAAAATGATTTCCTACATAATGGTATTTTATTTGTAATATTTAGACATTAAATAATTTAATTTATTTATGACACAATGATGATGCAGTAATTATCTTATTAATGAAATATTGACATAATTGATGTTATAAATACCCAAATAAATGTAATTTGAGACTTTTTATGAATTACAATAATTTTCTAGGTTAATATTACATGTTAGTATTGAGTTAATTAACTATTTTGGAACTAATCATTCTATTATGAGTTTCAAAAAAATCAATTACTAAATAGTGTCAAAATTGACATAAAATAGTTTTTAAAACAAATATTATATTATTAATTGTTATTTTTTTCCTAAAAATCTAAGGTTTGGCCAAATGACTTATATAAGGTTATATATATATATAATAAACAACTTGGGGTTCGTTTGGATTGTTATAGTAAGTTTATTAACCTTATAGTTTAAGAACACAAGAAGACACGGTAAAAGTAAAATTATTTACTTTAATGTTAAATCTAAATGATAAGGTTAAAATAGGAACCTAAACTTGTCTAAATTATATTGGATGAGATGATTTCTACCCATCCCTACCTTAGATTCGAAATAAATCAATTTGCAGCTATTTAAAACCGAATTTGACTTTATAATAATATAATAGTTTTAGTTATTCCAAAGGTACCCCTCTCCTCCCTTATTAAAGGTCACCTCCTCCCCCTCTTCCTCACACCACTTTGAGCCTTCAAGATCGGCCAACCCCTGCAAAATTATCTTCTCCACTTCCATAGAAACATCCTAGAGGTTCTGGTATTCCTGAAAGACCAGTTTTAGTGCCCTAAAAGGAGGCCTCAAAGAGGTGCTTCAAAGAAGAGGAGGTTCAGACACTTACGAAGCAAATCAGACCTAAGGTAAGAGAAAATATCACAATCTCATTTTTATCCGAGATTGTTTATACATTGGTATTTACTGGGGGTATTTTATCATCCACATCCATGTTTCATCAATATGTAATATTATTTCCATCCACCTACAATTGTTTATATCCATTTTTACCCTTCGGTGAGTTTTTAGTAAAGGATATGAAAGGAATCTTTTGTCGTTTTTCGTACGAGGTACTTTTTTGACTTTTCCGAAAAATGTACGAGAAGAATATTTTTTTAACTTATACAGAATGAATTTATTTTTAAAACATTATTTCCAAGAATCTTCCTTTACAATTTTTCAAGTTTATTTTTAATCAACTTCTTTTAGTTTAAAATTGTATGACATGTTAAGAAAGGAAAATGTTTTTGAAGTAGAAAGGATATTTTCCTCAAGAATGGAGTTCAAGTGTTTTATCAAAATTATTTTCCATCTAATATAATATAGGGTTCTGTTTCTATACCTATTATTACCTTGATTTTATTATGTTGTGATGGAATTATTTTTATGAATTCCTTTATCTTATATGAATTGTTTTATGATGTCACGATGTTTAAGATTCCCATTTTTATTACATGGGTTATGCAATGATGTATGGTTTATGATTTTGTGGCACACATAAGAATGGTGTCATTATGAGATGGGTGGTACCTATATCTCCCTCCAATGCATTGGGTAAAGATTTTATATCTCATGAGATAGACATGGCTGGAACGGTACGTTATATCGGTTCAGTGAAACAGGACTGAAACGAGGAGTGAACTCGGTTCAGAAATGGACTTTGTCCACTAAGATAGTCTTGGCAATGAGTCTTGACTAATAATAAATGATTCTCTATGATTATTTGTGTATGCCACAAAGTTTCATGTTTTAAGTTATGATTATTTGGATTTCAGTTCACTACTATGATTTATCCCATGTTATGATATTATGATCTCTTTTGCAGGTTAAGATTTCCAAAATGTTATGTTCTTATGAATATGATGTGATTTATTTTTCTTTTGTTTACCCTTAATGAGAATTTGAGCTCACCCATTTATGTTTTCTTTTCCCCAGGATATAAATAAAGGTTTTAGATAAGAAAAAAAAGGGAAGATCTTTACGGGAGATGTTGAAGATCTTTCACCATGATTAGAAGATTACGTTCCGAGTTTCCAAAGACACTAAACTATTACGGTCCTTGTGTGTGTGTTTTTGTTATGCAATAAGTATTCCGCAAAAGTAATGTAAATTCCTTGTACGTTAAGCTTCGGGTCTCTACAGTTGGTATCAGAGGAAATGTTTAGTCAACCTTTGGAAACTAGGATGCGAGAACGTTAGTGAGGTCCCTAGAGATATTTCTAAGGTATGTCTAGGGATGTCCCTAAAGATAAGTATACGTATAGGATATAGTCCTAGAACTATGGTAACGATATTAGATTAAACCAAAGATGTTAGATATTGAAGTTACTCCCCCTTTATTATGATTTTTTACTCTCACATTATTCTTTTTGGATTTTAGAAAATGGCTGGAAACAATATGATTCACGATAATGGAGGATATGATGGACAATGGAATGATGAGCAACCAAATGAAATGGGATTTGGAAGTTCAAACATCATTATTATGTTGAATCAGAAATCTCATAGTATGATCAATAAAGTAAAATTTGGTAAGTTTCCTGACTCGGCTAATAAGAGAAAGATGGAGTTTCATGATGATCATAGAAGAAAGAAAGATCTATTTCCCCTATGTAAATCATGTGGTAAGAGGCATCGAGGAGAATGTTTCAAGGGAACTGGAAGATGCTTTGGGTGTGGAAAAGAAGGACACAATGCCAGTAAGTGCAAAGGAAAAGGTTTAATTAACACCATGGATGAGGATAATGGTATTGCTACAACATCAACAATGATTAAATGTTTTAAATGTGGAATGTACGGGCATTATGCAAACCAATGCCCTAAGGGAAAGTCTCATGAAGAGAATCAGTACGGCCGTATGAGTAGTATTTATGTTGATGATGATGAAGAGACTACAAATGATATGTGAGTTTAAAGAATTGTTGAAGCTTAGTCAATGGTTTAAGAAGGTAGTGGAATGATTACATGTTTATCAAGTGTAATGTTTTATAAGTAATCTCATGGTACTATGGAATAAAGAGACATCTAAGGATTGTTACACTGTTGTCTTTACTTGAGTTTTGAAAGTGTATGATTAAGGGTACCAGTATCCATTAATGGATATTCAGATATTTTTGGAATATAGATGATATGTTCATAATGAAGGGATAAGGAGAAAATTAAATGTTTGATAGTATTCATGAGATCAAGACTAATATAAGGAGAAGGTTATGTAATGGATTGAGTATATAAAATTTTTGGATTTTGGTATGTGAAAAGAGTTAACTTTTGACAGCATTCATGTTCTCACTAAGGTTTAATGGGTATTAATTTTTCAAGAGAATACATGATTAAGGTATTCACATGATTGTAATGTGACCAACAAGATATATGGGGGATAAATGATGGTATTCACATGCTTGGTTGATGACATTTCAAGTAATCGTTTTCTTTATACTATGAGCTCGGACAAAAGTATTTTAGATAAGACTAAAGAATGGAATGGATTATGTTGGACATAAGTTAGGATAAAACATTTTTTTGATATTATTGATGGGATTTTATAGTAATATAGCTTTAGAAAAAGGACAACCTGCAGGACGGGCGACAGCCCATCGCGTTAGACAAGGCTGTGGGAATCGAACCCACAACCGAAGTGCGACTGACCTTTATCGCCTACTACTGGCCTACAGGAAGTCCCTTGTTAGTAGAAACTAGTTTTATTTTATTATGCGGTATTAAGTATAAGTTCATTTTTGGAATCGTATACGATTAACCTCACCATAGATGGAAATTGTTCAAAGCGCGAACAATAGTGAAATTGTACCAAAATCATGTAAATATTTCTTTTAATTCATCAACTTTTGGGAAGCGATCTTGAAAACCAAAAATGTTGTTCTAGTGCTCTTATATCTGATGAATCAAATGGTACCTTAGATTGTCACAAATTTATGGCTTTTTGATTTCTGGCTTTTCCATAGCCATGTTCTCTACCACTCTCCATCAGAGCATGATGGTTACATTTCTCTTCCATATCAATATTTTCACCTATGTGGAAACCCAGTGATTAGTTTATTTGGGTAACCGTTACGTTTCATAATTTTGTTTTTAAAGATTGTTTTTGGTATTCCTTTTTACTATGTTGGTTTATATTAAAGAAAATATTGAGTAGTAAACCATTTATAACCCCGACGAATTTCGAGGGAGAAATTCATTTTAAGGGGGGTAGAATGTAACACCCCGAGATTTTATGAAAAATATTCGTTTTAATTTCATTAATGTCTTGTGTTGTATGCTACACCAAAAGAAGCTTGCACAACATGCATCCTTGACTTGCCTTGCATTACACGCAATCACGACCTTCCTCGATAGCGTGTGTAGTACGTAATACCGAGTTTCACTAAACAACGATATGCTATTAAAATATTATTAAAACTAGCCATTATGAATAGTAATAACCACCTTTTAAAATTTTAGAAATTTTATCTCTCAAAATGGACATCATTTTTAGATTCGGAGTATCGAATTTAGCCTAAGTTGAAATTTTGGTACTTTTTGGATAACTTTCATATTATGATGAATAGTGAAAATTACTAAATTTTAATTAAAATCAACATTTTTAATCGAAATAATTAATAGTGATAAATTATTAATTTGAGTGGTTTTAAATTATATTTAGAATATATTTTTTCAATTTAATACAATGTTGGTCATTGGATGTAATTCTACATTTAAATCAGACATAAACAAGTGTCAATCTTTTAATAGTTATTATCTCTTAAGAACACGCTATTTGTTTTGACGACGGGAATTAATTTTTAAATTAATTAATGCAACTGATATGTTTTGAATTTGGTAAAATAGACATCATTTTTGAGTTCATAATATCAAATATATCTTAGGCCTAATTTTTGGTATTTTCCTAGAAACTTTCATTTTTTTGATGAATAGTGAAACCACTAAGTGGTAGTTAAAAAAATGAATTTTTCATAAAACATAATTTTAACGCTTCTGTGAGTGGAATTTCAAAAACTCTGAGAGACACGGTTGATGTTAGTAAGTAAAATGTGGTTCAATGAGATGAAAATAATTTTTGGTGAATAGTAACTTTTTACTTTTTTTTACCACGGTTAAAAGTAAATAGGGTAATTAAGGGTAAAAATGTTATTATTATTACCCTAATACATGTCCTAATTCTATTGGATAAGTGTAATTCGACCAAAAACAACCTTAGAAATAAAATATGATCATTTAGGCCCACATGGATTAGATTAGGACATTTATTATTTATTTATTTAAAGAAGGGTTAAAATAGTTAAAATCAAAGTTTAATAAGTAAATAATTTTTAATATAGGGTTATACATAAAATAAATTAGACTATAAATACTCATTAGAAAGCTAAAAATATTTAATACATAATTGTATTTTATTTGTAATTTTTATACATTAAATAATTTAATTTATTTATGACACAATTATGATGCAGTAATTATCTTATTAATGAAATATTGACATAATTGATGTTATAAATACCCAAATAAATTTAATTTGAGACTTTTTATGAATTAAACTAATTTTATAGGTTAATATGACATGTTAATATTGAGTTAATTAATGGTTTTGGAACTAATCATTCTATTATGATTTTCAAAAAAATCAATTACTAAATAGTGTCAAAATTGACATAAAATAGTTTTTAAAACAAATATTAAATTATTAATTTTTTTTATTCCTAAAAATCTAAGGTTCGGCCAAATGACTTAGATAAGGCTATATATATATATAATAAACAACTTGGGGTTCGTTTGTCTTGTTATTGTATGTTTATTAACCTTATAGTGTAAGAACACAAGAAGACACGGTAAAAGTAAAATTATTTAACTTAATGTTAAATCTAAATGATAAGGTTAAAATAAGAACCTAAACTTGTCTAAATTATATTGTATGAGAGGATTTATACCCATACCCACCTTATCTTAGAAATAAATCAATTTGGAGCTATTTAAAACCGAATTTTACTTTATAATAATTGTATGGTTATCGAGAGTTATGTTGTATAGTTAATGGTATTATGGAATAAAGAATCATCTAAGGATTGTTACACTATTGTTTTTACTAAAATTATTTGAATCTATATGTTGAATGGTACTAGTAACCATGGAATGTTATTTAGATATTTTTGTAAAGTAGATGATATGCACATAATGAAGGGATAAGGTGAAAATGAAATGTTTGACAGTATTCATGAGCTGATGATTGATATAAGAACTAAGTGATATCATGATTTCAGTATATAGAATTTTTAGGATTTTGGTATGTGGAAAGTGTTAACTTTTAACGGCATTGATGTTTTAACTATGGTTCAACGGGTATTCATTTTTCAAGAGAATACATGATTAAGGTATTCACATGATTGGAATGTGACCAACAAGATATATGGGGGATAAATGATGATATTTGCATGCTTGGTTGATGACATTTCAAGTAATCGTTTTCTTTATACTATGAGCTTGGACCGAAGTATTTTAGATAATCCTAAAGATTGGAATGAATTATGTCATACATAAGTTAGTATTGTTTAAGGATAGAATTGTTTTTGATATTATTGATGGGATGTTATAGTAATGTAGTTTTAGAAAAAGGACAACCTGCAGGACGGGCGACAGACCATCGTGTCGGACAAAGCTGTGGGAATTGAACCCACAACCGAAGTGCGACTGGCCTTTATCGCCTACCACTAGCCTATAAGAAGTCCCTATTTAGTAGAAACTAGTTTTATTATATTAATCAGTATGATATATGAAGTATAAGTCCATTTTAGGAACCATATATGATTAGTCTCACTATAGATGGACTTATGTATTTTTTTTGATAACTTCTCTAACCTTTTGTTTGAGACAGATGGAATGACCCATCATTCTATCACATGATCTGGTAACACATCACGAATGACAAATTCAACTTCATTTCTTTAAGAGATGAAGTGGAAATTGTCTAAAGAATGACCAATGGTGAGACTATACCAAAATCATGAAAGTATTTCTTCTAATTCCAATTTCATCATCTTTAGGGAAATAATCTTGAGAACCAAAAATGTTGTCCTAGTGCCTCTATATCCGATGAATCAGATGGTACCTTAGATCATCACAAATTTATGGCTTTGTGATTGTTGGCTTTTTCATATCCATGTTCTCTACCACTTTCCATCAGAACTTGATGGTTAGATTTTTGTTCCATATCCATATTTTCACCTATGTTATCCTACGTGGAACCCCCGTGATGAGTTAATTTGGGTAACCGTTACATTTCATACTTTAGTTTTTAAAGCCATGTTTTGGTATTCCTTTTTATGATGCGAGTTTCTATTAAACAAACTTTCGAGTAGTAAACCATTTATAACCCTGATGAATTTCAAGGGTGAAATTCATTTTAAGGGGGGTAGAATGTAACACCACGAGATTTTATGAAAAATATTCTTTTAATTTCATTAATGTCTTGTGTTGTATGCTACACCAAGATTACCTTGCGCTATACGCAACATTGTATTAGCTTGCAGTATACACAACACTATTCTTGGATCGTGTTACACACAATTTTGATAATAGTGATTCAACGCAACATTGAGTATATATATATATATATATTAAATGTATGAATGAAATATGGTTGGATTCTGTTATACAAAACAATGAAGGATTCTTTCACAACACGCAACCCTGACTTGGCTTGCATTACCCGTAATCGCGACCTTCCTCGATAGCGTGTGTTGTACGCAATACCGGGTTTTACTAAACAACGATATATTATTATAATATTATTATGAATTAGACGTTATGAATAGTATTAACTAAATTTTTAATTTTATAACATTATTATTCATCTTACACATTTTCGAGAACATGGTATAAGAACAAAATAAATTTTTCAGCTAAAATAAGTATTTTTCAAAAAATGCAGTTTTGCCGCCTTTTGATGGCGCACCCACTTTAAATATAGTTTTCGACATGTTTATAATTTCAATTTGACAAAATAAAATTCTTCTTTGGAATCAAGAAATAAAAATTTACTTTGGAAAATTTTTTCGTATTATTCTGGTAACTTTCATATTTTGATGAATAGTAAAAACACGCTATATTTTAATGAAAAACAACTTTTTTTCATCGTAATAATTTATATGGTTAAATTAAAATATTGAATGGTTTTAAAGTATAAATAGAATATATTTTCACCATTTAATATAAGTTATTTCATTAGCATTGATTTTACATTGAATTCGTAGGTTAAATCAATTCAATCTTTTGCAATGTTTTAAACAAAAACCCGTTTTCATTCGACAACGGGATTAATTTTAATTTAATTTCTGAAACTTCTGTGTATTGAATCTGAAAAAATGGATTCCATATTTGGAATTAGTGGGTCCAAATTATGTTAATAGGATAATTTTTATTTTTGGGAATTATGAATAGTAACTACGGTAAATTTTATTTACCATAGTTAAAGGTAAATCGGGTAATTAAGGGTAAATATAATATTATAAAATTACCCTAAAAAATGCCAAAATTCTATTTGATGGCTAAAAGTAAACCCATATCAACTAAGGGTCAGATTAGATTCATTTTATGGGCTTTTGACCATGAAAATAATTTAATTATTATTAAAACCAAAGAAATTGACAACATGTCACTCTCTTAAATCTTATAAGTATAATAATTTTAATTTAGTGATAAACATCATAAAACATAGAACATGGATAGTCTCCAGAAATATAATAAAATTATTTACATCATGATAATTTATTTAGAATTTTTAGGGATTAAATAATTTTCATTAATGGTGATACATTAATGATACAGAAATTATTTATTTAGTGGGAAATACGTAATATAGTTTTTATTGAAATAATAATACCCATTAAAAGGCCCACAAACCTGACCAAAACTTATTGGTAGTGTATATATACACATTAATCATCTAATTACCTAATATAAAACCGTTTGGATGCTTATAAAAGTGATTATGACACTTATATTATATTATTTTAAATGATACCAAAGTTGTCACCTTCATAATTTAATAAATATAAAAATTTAAATATTGTGATTTTAAGATGATAAATTCGAGTACAAGTATTATTTTGAACGTTAATAGATTTATCTTCATCATAGGATTTTAGTTTAAATTTTTATGCAAAAATCAGTATATTAAATAATTATACAAAAATGTTGTAGTAATTATTTTATCAAGAGATAAACCAAATAAATGGTTTTCAAAATAATAAAATAAATATTATATGAACTATTTAATGTGATCCACTAATTTTATAGAAACATATGAACTTTTATGAATCTATTAAAGCTTTTAGTTAGAACATATCTTCTGTATATATGTTATTTAAATTCAAATAAATTAATAGTGTCAAAATTGACACTATTGTTATTTTATAAAAATAACATATTATAAAATTGTTTAAAAATCACAAAAATATTTAAAAATTATAAATTTAAATTTATAGGGTCTATAATGTTATAAAGTAAACAATTATGGAAAATTCACAACAAATAAGTAATTATTTGTTATAATTTAAAATTTAGAGTTTTATTACCACAAATAAACTTAAATAGATTAAATAAAGATAAATCAAAATGATAACGTTTAAAATAAGATCCAAACATGTCTAAATTTGATTGGTTGATGATATTACAACCCTATCTCATCTAATCTTCGAATATGAGCCATTTTTGGAGGTTCATAAGTGGGGTTAGATTTATTATAAATTAATATTTTTTAGAATTCCAAAGGTGCCCCTCTCCTCCCTTATAAAAGGGCACCTCCTCCCTCTCCTCCTCACACCAATTTGAGCATTCAATCTCGGCCAAACCCTGCAAAAATATCTTCTCCACTTCCCTAGTATCATCCTAGAGGTCCTGGTCTTCTTCAAAGACCATCCTTAGTTCTTTAAGTGGAGGTTAAGAAAAGGCGCGTCAAAAAGAGGTAATATCCATTACCGATCTTTTTCAATTTCTTTCTTCTTCATCTTCTTCTTATTTAGTTGTTTCATGATAAAGTAATAACATAAGTATTTCTTATATACTGATATGTTATTATAAATATGAAACAACTCTAATTAACCTTCTATCCATCCTATAGAAAAAGGAAATCACAGCGCGTGTGTACGTACGAAATACCGTCTCCACGCCGTGGTGTAATCTATTTTCCACCACCACCGTACTTGGATGGGTATAATGGTGTAAATAATAACAATATATGATTATTGTAAAGTTATATTGATTCTTTAATAGTATACATACACTTCAATAAAATTCCACGATCATGGGAACGATACCATCGCTCGTGCGTACGTACGGAATACCGTCTCCATGACGCGATGAGACTCATTCTCCATGTTAACCATTTAAGAATGATTATAAAGTATATATAAGAAATATTAATGAAATATATGAAATTATAAAGCTACTGGATTTATGTATATATGTATGTCATCTACTTACTTCCATTCAAGACAACAAGGAAAGGAAAACAGCGTTCATGAGTACGTACGGACTACCGTCTCCATGAATGGTGTGTTTCATTTCATTTATCTATCTATTATATATATATATATATATACTGAATATATATGATATATAAACCATGTTTTATATTCTGGAAGTAAGTAAATCATGATACAAGTAATAATAATGTCAAGAACAAAAAGTCCAAACACCTACGATAAATGAAACGATTTTACCCAAAACGCTTCTTTAACATGAAATTTACAAAAGAACAGGTAATATAAAGTCATAAGTGAACCATATATGATATCATAACAATGAATATGATTCTGTAATAAGTTAATGACATTATTTAAATCATTATACAGGAGGCTCGGACACTTACGAAGTAAATCAGACTTAAGGTAAGGGAAATATCACAATCTCATTTTTATCCGAGATTGTTTATACTTTGGCATTTATTGGGGTGTATTTTATCATCCACATAAATTTTTCCTCAATATGTAATATTTATATCCTTCTACAATAGTTTATATCCAATTATACCCTTCGGTGAGTTTTTAGTAAAATATATGAAAGGAATCTTTTGTCGTTTTTCGTACGAGGTACTTTTTGACTTTCCGACAAAAGTACGAGAAGAATGTTTCTTTTAACTTATACGGCATGAATGGATTTTTAAAACATTATTTCCAAGAAGCTTCCCTTACATGTTTTCATGTTTATTTTTAATCAACTTCTTTTAGTTTATAATTGTATAAAATGTTAAGAAAGGAAAAGTGTTTTTGAAGTAGAAAGGATATTTTCCTCAAGAATGGAGTTCAAGTGTTTTATCAAAAAAAATTTTCATCTAAGATAATATAGGGTTCTGTTTTCATCCCTATTATTACATTGATTTGATTATGTTGTGATGGAATTATTTTTATGAATTCCTTTACCTTATATGAATTGTTTTATGATGTCATGTTGTTTAAGAATCCCATTTTTATTACATGGGTTATGCAATGATGTATGATTTATGATTTTGTGGCACACATAAGAATGGTATCATTATGAGATGGGTAGGACCTATATCTCCCTCCAATTCATTGGGTAAATATTTTATATCTCATGAGATTGACATGGCTGGAACGGCAGGTTAAACCGGTTCAGTAAAACAGCACTGTAACGAGGAGTGAACTCGATTCAGAAAGGGACTTTGTCCACTAAAATGGTCTTGGCAGCAATGCCTTGGATACTATGGAAATCATTACATGTTCTTAATGGATGCCACAATTATATGTTTTATTCCCATGCTATTTTATCATTCTTAATGTTTCTTTATGATCTATCCCTTACGTACTTCCATGTTTTATGTCATTGCTCAAGCTTTTGATGTTTAAACATTATGTTCACGTTTTTAAGTTCAAATGTATATGGTATGTTTTATTTTATCCATGCTTACCCTTACTGAGCATTTGAGCTCACCCTTTTTATGTTTTCGTTTCCCCAGGATATAAAGAAAGGTGTTAGGTAAGAAAAAAAGGGGAGGATCTTTATGGGAGATGTTGAAGATCTTTCACCACGATTAGAAGATTACGTTCCAAGTTTCCAAAGACACTAAACTATTATGGTCCTTGTGTGTGTGTTTTTGTAATGTAATAAGTATTCCTCAAAAGTAATGTAATGTAAATGTACGTCAAGCTTCGGGTCTCTACATAAACAGAAGATACCGATAATTAAACTATTCATAAAAACCAATGTAATGCATCCACAAACAATCATCCAATATATCTATGTGGAATTGACACCACCAAAGATAGAAAAAAGACCCAACGATCACTAAAGTTCCAAATTATGATCCATAAAAACTACTCCTGATTCCATAAAAACTACTCCTGAGTTTTCTAGATAGTAAGCCTTAGAAACTA
>CAUJRU010004147.1:0-22458 GCA_963277665.1 Viscum album | reverse complement strand
CTAGGGAGGGGAAGTTCCATGATTTTTTTCATGGATGATTTCCTCTAAGAACTATGGGTCATGTAATGATTAAGCCTACAGGCCTTATAAGGGTTCCCCCTTATCCTGTGAAGGGGGTATCCAAAATCAATAAAAAATGAAGTCCTTCTGTCCATTCATACAAATTATTTTTTATTTTATATAATGGATATAACCATAGTTTAAACTGTTTAAGTATCCTCAAATTTCTATAGTTAAACCATGTAGGAATTCAGAAATATCTACTATTAACACTATTCCAATAGAGGAACTACTTCCACTATTTAAACTGTGGTACTAGGTTCCAACTTTCCTGGTAAAACAGTGGTTTTATCTTGAAATATCCATGGATTAAACGGTCCCTATAGGTTCCCTATATCCATTGTTTATGTCATGGAAATAGTACCCAATTTTCATAGTTAAATCATGGCCATATGAGATATATGGAAATGGATCTATCTTCCATTGTTTTTGGAAAAATGTGGCCACTAGCAATTGCCATGGTTTTTCCCCTACAACCATAGCTCCAAACCATTTCTATAGGTTAATTTTATAGTTGTGATACTTTTTTTAATTGGAATATAATGATAATATTATATTATGACTATTGGAAATTCATGGGTTTATTTGAATGCATATTCTATCCAAAACATTTCCAATTTAAACCTCATTTATATAAGGGTTGTTATCTTATTAGATTTTATTGTGGATGTTTTTAATGATTTATATTTGATATATAGTAATATATTTAGTCCTCATTGGAATATAGGGTTTTCTTGAGGCTTGATCTCAGTCTGGGTAGAAAATGGAGATAAATTCACAAATGTAAAGATGGATTTCATGGATTGAAGAACCATATAGTAAAAATAATAATTATTTTGGATTAATTTTAAGAAACCATGCTTGATTTGTGTGTGGATATTCACCATGTGACCAAGAAATCATGATTCCAAGTCTAATTTTTCTTTTTCTATTTAGACATTATGGTTCTTGTGATTCATTAGGTGGAAATGGAAATAGGTGGAGAACCCAGGGTGCAATTTGAAATACTGGTAAAATTAGTTGGGATTTTCATGAGTCCTTATTAGGATATAATATTATTTTAAGCAAAATATAATATAAATTATATCCTTTCATATACATTATAATATTGATTAGATTGATAGTGGATCCTTAGGGATTGTTCATTATCAATTGACTAATTTATTCTATGTGATGCCTTTATTGGACAACATAGGGTAAATATTATTAACATGGATGAATTATATGAAAACTAAATTTAAGACAAGAAAAACTCATGTGATTAAATGAGGTGAATGTAAGTGATTTAGGATAGTGGATTTAGTTGATATGGCTCATTAAGCTAGTGATTTTAAATGATATTATAATATTGAAATTGATTTTCAAATTTTTATAAGAAAATAGAAAATTACTTTTCAAATGTGTTTTGGAAATGATATTATTTTTAAAAATTTAAAAAACCTAGATGGATATTTTTATGGTTTGAGGTTTTAATTAAAACTCATGGATGGAAAGTGTATGTTCTGACATTTGATCCTTAGATGGTGTTTATATAAGTTGCAATTTATTTGAGTGACGGTTTCCGAAATGGGTTGAGTCTTGTGATGTTTCCTAGGTACTTAAGATACTGTCATAGAAGGGTTGGGGTTTCCATCCTACTGATATTAGATAACCAATGACAACCAACCATTCAATGGGATGGTAGTGGCATGATTTTACACTTGAGGCCATCATCGATTTGGTGTTCCCAGTTTTGCTATGTAGTGAACCCGTACTAGATTTCTAGTAGGATCTGTTAGAGTATTTTTATTTCTGAAAAAATAATATATATTATATATTTGTTTGGTTTAATAATTCATGCCTTTATTAAGGTTCATGTTTGATGAGTGTTATGGACCTTTTGACTATTGATGGTTATAGTTTTAGTGTGACAAGGTTACATAGAGCCCAAGGTTGATGTTGGATCATAGATTAGAGTAGGACATAAGGGTCGATTGGTGAAATAAATGTGAATCAATAAATTATAGTTTTTGGTCCCTTATTTTAGCATAGAGTATCACTTTATTCTAAAATGGTGTGTAGTTCAATCATGTTAGTTTTATTATGCATTGGATTAATTTAATTCATATAAGATAATTCATGTTTTCTATGGTTAAGGTGATAATTTTGAAATATTAATAACAAAAATGAATTGTTTTTCCCAGAGGAATGCATTTTTTATGACCTTGTCCCTTTTTCTAGCTAATGAAATTTTGAAACTTAATAGTTCTTCTTATGTAATCATGTGAAATTATGAAATATAAATTTCATAATCTTATTAATTAGTGAAATATATTTTTTTATGATTAAATACAATTTATGTTTAAAATTGAGGATTATTAAATTTAAATTCACAATCGTCAATGATTATTATAGTGTAAATTTTCAATTAGTTGTATGGTTTCTTAAAAAATTAATTTTAAAATTCTAAAGATATGTAATATTGATCAGACCAAATGATTTTGTCGAGTGCAATGATCATAATAAATAAATAGTGAACATAAACTCTTAAATGTTTCAAAGGTTTTACGATATTAAATACATGTTTAGCAAATTAAATTTTTTGATATTGGATGGAAATGTTTCATTAAGAGGTCTATGGAAGTTATGTTTTTAAATGATCCCTCTTGAATTAGTAAGAAGGGATTATATAATAAATATAGGATTAAGTTGAATTTTAAATTCTCAATATTGAATCATGTTAAATTTTTATAGATGTTTTTTAAATTATAACTATAATGTGGAATTATGATGATTAATTATCTATAGAAATGGTGACATGTATTTTTAACTACATTAAGTGATCTAGATATTCCCTTAGAGTAAAATTTATTCTTTGAATATAAAATTACCTTTGGTATAGTTTTTTTATTATATTTGTATACACCCATGAGGTGGTTCTGCACTAATATTTTGTAAATCACCCATTGAGGTGGCCATGGCACTAAATAAATAAAAAACCCTTTGAAGTGGGATTGTATTACAAAATGAAAATATCATCATATGTGGTCTTGTGATAATAAATAAAACACCATAGAGATTACATGAAAATATAATTATGGGAGGTTGTAAAAAAATATATGAGATGGTAATGAAAACAACGAATAAATGGGGTCATGAACACCTCCCACATGAAGGTTATGAAAACTGGCCATGGGGAGGTCATGAAAACACACTACAGGGAGGTTCTGAAAACTCCCTATGTGGATTTCATGAAACCTCCCAAGGATAAATTCATGTAAACTCTCAATAGCAAGGTCATTCAAGCTCTCTATGATGAGGTCATGAAAACTCTCTATAGGTTGATCATGATAATAAGGTTTGACAGGTCCCTATGGCGTACTCAGTAAAACCAAAGAACTGGTAAAAAAAGATATGCTTTATTTAGGTTATGGACCCTAGGATTGATGATGATTATTATCATGTACATTGAGTGGTTTGGGTGTTATGGTTACCCCAGTCATCAAGACATTCATATTGGAATTATATCAATTGAGAAAGTAGGTATAGTTGGGTTTTGTAGTGGTCCATCTGACACTTGATGATCATACAAGCATGACTTATGTGATCATGTTCTTCTTTAATTTTTTTATCTCTAGGTAGAAGCTTGAATTAGAACTGAATTATGTATTTTATGTTCTTTATATAAATTATATTTTTATAGTAGTTTGATTCTCATTTCACTATTTAAAAGAATCCTTAATTGCTGGGAAAGCTAGTATCTCCATCACTTTTCTCATAGGGGTGAAATGGCCACACTTTATTATTTACTCTATCATTGACCAAAGTATTTATAGGGGTACAAATCTCTATGTTTGGGAGATTAAGACACCCTATGTTTCCATTTTTTTATTTAGTAAATATTATTTTTTCATAAATGAAAAAAATTTGAGGTAATAAATTCAATTTTAAAATTATTAGTAAATGTTTTAATAATTATAACATTTATTACAGTAATAATGGTTTTGAGTATAATTATAAAAATAATTATGCTTATAATGAAAATAAAATATTAATCAAATGATTAAAAATATAAAAAAAGTAGGGTTTACCCTCTCCCATATCATGCACACCCCCCTAAGTGAGCTCCTTTATAGGTGACCCCCCTGGGATCATCCCATTTAGAATGAATCTCCTCCTCCAATTGAATTCGATTCATAGTAGGATCATCCTAGATAAGGCTCTACTTACCTCTTCTCTCATTAGAATCATGTTTTATCTTCCGCATCAAAGCACCTACTTATTTAAACTTCCGGTCATGGATTGACTTAATTATTATCATTATTTTTATGTGATGGGTTCCATGGGATATTTTATTCTATGTTTTGGTGTTATATATCGAATATTTCATCTTATGAATCGATAAATATTCATTTGAGGTAGTCCTTCACATTCCCCAATATTTCATTTTAGAACTATAAATTTTATGTTCATGTAAAATTATGTTTTTCCCTATATTTATTTATTTAAATATAATTACTAATTTTACATGCTGGAGATTATGTTTTATATTAATTTTCATTGGTAGTGAAGGGTTTTCATATTTTAAAGAACAGTTCAAACTTATTCCTTACATTTCACAAACTATTTATTTTTTTAATTTCCTGAATATTCCTTTAATATTTTAAGAGAACATTTAAATTTTGTCTTTCGTTTCTTATTTGAATTTGAAAATGATTTCTTGGAATTCAATGGTGATTTATTTTATTAAAACATAATTATTGGTATTCCCATGGAAATTTACTTTTTGAGATTCCCATTTTAAAGTGGTTATGAAGTCGGTTACCTTTTCCGTTATTTTATTTCGAAATTAAATGTTTTGGAAAGTGAATATCATGAACTTATTAAAATATATATAGGTATGTTTATATATTTATTGAGGTACACATTCAGAAGAAAATTTGTGAATGTTTTCATTGGGATATGTTTTTATATATACATGTTTGTATATAATTATTTATTCATGGTAATAAATGTGGTTTTGAAATAAAATTGGATTGTGTCTTGAATGAACATTTAATATCTTCGATGGTTTTCTTTTTAGTGATTTTAATCGTGTAAATAGTTTTAATGTAGAAAATATGAATTCTCCTACCTGAGTTTTTTTTCAAGATGGGCCACTTAATAATTTAAATGTTTTAATCTATCTGTCTTATGGGAAACACCTATTATGGATAGATATTTTCTTTTCTATTGATTACCCCTTTTGGGTACATTCTTGCATAGAAACTATTTAATGATTTACCTAAGGTTTTTTCAGTGGGAGAATGAAATATAAGATATTCATTAATGAAAGTACACAATGATTAATTGTTGACTCAATTCTATTACATTCGATTATGGGGAATCCAGTAACTAGATATACGAGGATAAGTTAAATCCTTAGAATATATTTTCCAATAATGGTTAAGCTATCTGTTCGATTTGAAGAAAGATAAGGATGGTTCAAGTGGTTGTGAAGTTCTATACTTCAAGGATGGTTAATTTAGGTATTTTCCATCTCAATGAGGAAACCCTTGCAAGATATTTTCTATGTTTCAGTCTAGGATTTGTTTTGTTTAGTTTAGAAAAAGTTTTACTGGGACCTAGCGTAGAGCCCATGATACCTCTATCTTGTTCAATGGTTTATATAGGTGATCGGTATTTTTCGCAGGATTTTTATCCCTATTGATTATATTTACATGGGAACCATTTCATATATAATATTATTATCTACCATTAATATGTGGTTCTTAGTATATATAATTTTATATTCCATGTTCTGCATTATTTTTCCCTTTAATTTATATTTTAAATACAGTTACAAAACTATTTTTATGTAAATAAATTTCAATGTGGATTCAAAATGGATGATTGGAAAATTAGATTTAAAACATTACAAATGTGTTTTATATAATATTTTAACATAAATAAGTTAAATTAATATTAATAACTTTTATATGTTTTTGTTTTTTTGTAAAGAATTAGAGAAACTATATATTGATAATATTTTATTAAAATAATATTAAAATGGTTCATAAATAAAATTATCGCCATTGGTCAAGGTGTTTGTTATTCTAATATGTGTTTAAATGTACACATTCCTATATTATATCTCAGTTATAGGTTCCGTATAAGTAAATTATTATATGATTTTCCATGGACATAAAATTTTGAGAGTTTATGTATGCATATATTTATATCATATATCTATTTCTTTCATATCATATTTTTTAATAGACATAAAAAATTTTAATGGGACCTACCGGATTTTCAAATTAAAGTCTATTATTATTAAATACAATTTTAATGGAAATATTATTACTTGTGATTGAAACTGATTCCCTAAAACTTGTCACCATCCAATGTGGATTGAGAATTTCACTCGGTCTAGTAATGGGATGCTTTGGGTGATAGTTCATGTTGGAACCCATGTGGGTTCATTATAAAACCATTGGTAACATATGAAACAATTTGATACTCAAGGTATAAGATTTATCATCAAAATTTACATTAATTGTGACTAGTTTTATTTTCATAACATTTTTTATTTTGTACAGTGTATATACTACCTCATTAATATATTTTATCACTAATTTACTAAAATTCTTGTGGTTTAAAAAATATTATATTTTTATATTCTTTGACATCCTTTTGAGATAAAATTACCAAAGTGGTTAGTGATTTCCATTAAAACAATTTTTTAAAATTTTATTTTGAAAATAATGTTCTTCAGTGACTATAAAAAGGAAAGATTTTACTATTATTGACCCATTTAAAGATATTATAATAAATCATTTAAATATTTGAAGGAAAAGGATATTTCCTCTCATTTTTATGATAATAAAAAAAGTATTTTAACACATATTATTACATGATTATTAAAAAATATTATTTTATACATATCAAGGGTCACAGAGGCCTAGTGACTTTGGAATACAAGGATCATAATTAATCAAAATGAACTCAAACATGGAATCCTTATTTTTTCTCCATAATGAGCGCATAAAATCCATTTTAGCTCCCAGAATGGCATCAGATAACCTAGGGAATAGATGAAATAAAGGGGTAATTTAACAATCCCTATATGGGAGTAAGAAAGTTAAATAGTAAAAATATGAGATTCAAGGTTACAACGTGATATCATTAATTATAAGTTACATGAGTAATCAAATAGAAACATAATATAAAAGAAATTATATCATAGGATCATATAAGAATAGGAATTATTATAGAAACATAAGAAATGAAAAAAAGAAGACAATGATAACCATTGAGACAACCTCACATGGTGGATGGAGTCCTATAATGGATTAGGTTCACTGCCTAATCCAATACATGGTGTATCATAAAAGTAAAATATTTACCAATGCATTAGAGGGCTATATAATTTAGGGCCCACCCATCACATTCATTTCATGTACATTAATTTTTGTAAAACATAAGGAAATAATTCATAATCATGAGAATTATCTATAAAAATTAAATGAGTTACATAATATTTCCTTATATCATAATAAATAGACGATTCTTACAGAATGCATTTGAGAAATGAACGTAATTCTTGTATTACCCCATAAAAGTAAGGGATATTGTTATATATATATATATGGGAGAAAAATATTCAATATATTGAATAATTTGTTTATATTAAAGGGAAAAATAATGTGATTTAGAGAGAGAATGGCCATATCCCAATAGAAAGGGTGGTTATGAGAAATACCATACCCTAGTCCCAATTCATCATGTTCATTCTGTATATTCGTGAATAAGAAAATTATGTTAATCATTTACATGCTTACTAAATTTTTTCAAGTTTCTTATTCATTTTATATTATTTATTATCAAGTTATATTCAATTTATATGACTATTTATGTTTGAGTTTGGTGTTTTCTGATAATTGGATCACATGTCCAATTTCACTTTTGTAAGTGAACCAAGTTCAATGAGATTATTAATACTTATTCTAAATAATAATGTATGGTTATGAACAAAAAATATGTTATGATCATAGATATGGTACATCGTATGTACTCAAAATTCATATTTCCATTTTTCAACGATCGTGATAGGAAGAAGGTAAGTGTTATTTTATTCTTTCATAAATATCACTATAACATAGATATCATATTACTTTTTAAAATATACTTACATATACCACCATTTTGATGAAGTAATAGAAAATGAATCGCATTAATTTGCAAGATGGAATTCTACCAAACAAATAAATGACATTATCATTTTTTAATGGCTGATAAGGTAAAAATATTTATGATATATTATTTTTCAGAATGATTAATATGTAATAAATATCATACATATTCCTTAAATAAGTCATCATAGTGATATTTGGTATTCAACGATGGAAAAAAATTACCTCGATTCATGAGGCGGTGATCAACTGTATACACGATCCATGTTTTTTGTCAATATTTTTTGGAAGTGGGGATAGATTTATTCTATTAATTTTACATAATAAAATCATATTATTTGTTATATATATTTTTATTTTATAAGAAACATTGATTAAAATCTAACGTGATTATAATATGAAATAAAACAATGATTCTCGGTTAAAACTGATTCGTCTTCTTCACAAAAACATTTTAGGATTATTACTAAAGTCTATAAAGATTGTATTTATGACCAAAAATTATCTGCAAAATGGGAAAGAAATTAAGGAATGTATTTGAGTTTGTATTGGATGAAGTAATGGGTTTTTATGTTTGTAAAGAAGTGTATTTTTTTCTCTTTTATAATTGAGGTGTAGTAGAATTCTTGTAAATATACAAAACCATTTATTAATGGGAATTCACTCTGAATCCATGGGCCTTAAAAATTTTAAAATAGTGGATTGTGGAAAATATATGTCCAAATTAAACCAATACCATTAAAAATAAAAATATAAACAAGTTATTCCATTTAAATCTTTAGATTACCCCCCAAGTAAACTGATTTTAACATTAAATGTGGTAACATATTTTTAATATTTTAACCAATTTTTATGATCAAAAAATAATTTTACTTTATAAGATAAAATGAATTATTAAAATTAAAAAATGATATTGAATATAGTAAAAACTTTTCCTAGAAATTGATGAATTTAAATTAGAATAAAATGAAAAAACATATGGAGGAGATTTATTTTTTAATAAATGCATTTAGAAAGCATAAAATGACCCGGAAAAAATTATATAACAATTAATAATAATTAAATTAATTTGAATTAATATTTATAGATATATAATACATAAATTTTATTTAAATCATTAATTATTGTGTTTAATGGTGCAGATTTGTCTTTGTATTATTTTTAGATATAATACGGATTAATTTTAGGACCAGAAACTAAGATGTCATGTGATTCCAAGGCTTGGTGTGCCTGTACATATATGTTTTAAAAATATTTCAAAAATTAAATTTTACACCCATACATTTTTCATGAAAAAATGGAATATCTTCTAAATAGGTGCCCATACTAGAAATTGATAGTCACTAGTGTTTTTAGAATTGTGGTTTACCCTAGGCCTGATATAACGTTTGTTGGCATGGGCTATTTGTGGAATATTTTTTGTGAGTGTAGAAATATATATAGTTATTTTAATAAAATTATTTTATTTCATTTATCAATTATTTGACCAAATATTTCATTAAATACATCCCAATATATGAATTCTAGGGTTATCCTCATTACCCTGTAATCCCAGGAGGATTGTTGGAGAGAAGCCATGGAAACTTCTATGGGATGAACAAGGACGAAGTTGTGGATCATGGATCTGTCACGACCCATCCTCGGGGCCCGTGCCATGACTTCCCAAGCCTGCCTTCGGTAGGCCAGAGGGCTGGGGACTAGAACCAAAAGCGTAATTCCAGGTAACTGGGAAGTAATTACCTTTATAAAATTAAAAAAACACACATAGTACAAGTGGAAGTAATTCACTAAGAACAAAAGTAAGTGTTGAAAAGTAAATGGGCCAGAATACAAACCCAATCGAAAGTACATCTACAACTAAAAAAAAGTACAACTAAAAAAGACAACATCTAGAAGAATGGAAGAAACTCTTAGGTCATCCTCCTCAGATCTTACCTGAAGGGTATATACAGATAGCGCAGCTCCTCGATCGTCCACCATGGATCCTACCTGAAGGGTAGGTACAGATAGCGTAACACCTGGATCATCCACCACGGATCCTACCTAAAGGGTAGGTACAGATAGCCTCCAAAACACTCTTTCCCGTCATCCTCCTCCAAGTATCGTCTCGCCGTTAAGTCCACCTCCTGATACTGACTCGTCATGAGGTCCTCATCCAGGTATCATCCAGTCTTCGAACACTCGGCCTCCGTCAGCACTGGTCGTCATCTGTAAACAACACAACGAGGTGTGGGCATAACCTGTTTAGGGGTGATTATAGTGATAATTATTAGGTACTCTGAGACCCTCAAGGTCTCACTAAATCAAACATGGATAACCACAAAGAAGATCTCAACAGATAACCTCTACTTAGGTATATGCCCATACATATACCTAAGTTATCAAGTGACCCATCTTAATCATGAGGAAACACAAAGATTATGAAATCAACAGATACCCACTACCCACGTATATGCCCATACATATACCTATGATATCATGTGACCCATATCAATAATGAGGTAAACACAAAGTTCCTAAACATAGCTCAAACTAGGATTTTTATTATCAAAATCGTAACTGCTGAAGAGCCCTGTCTCTAGAGTGCACAGTGGTCCTGTCACGACTCTGAAGTACTTCTCACTATCCTAAGACTGCTGAGAAACTCCTCCTATCAAGTACAGTGGTCCTGCTGCTACAACCAAGCACTTCCCACCATGGGTCTGCCGCTACAACCAAGCGCTCCCCCTCATAGCCTCCAGAGGTACTCCTTCTGTTGAGTATCGCGGGTCTGCCGCTACAACCATGTGCTCCTCCACCATTTGTCTGGCGCTAAAACCAAGCACTCCCCCTCGTAGCCTCTAGAGGTACTCCTTCTGTTGAGTACCACGGGTCTGCCGCTAAAACCAAGCGCTCCTCCGCCATGGGTCTGCTGCTACAACCAAGAGCTCCCCACTGGGCTATCTGAAACACACAGAGTCGATCGGTCAAGCAGTTGTCAGGTCTCAGCCTACTACACGGTCTATGTACTCCGCACACTCGTCTCTGATAGGATCCTCACCCAGAGCTATTGTTCGATACTCCAAGTATCACAAAGTCCCATGAAGAAGTATCTCAAAGTACCGCCTCGTCATAGGGATCTCAACGTAGCAGACGGCGCATCAATCGGACGCCCGGTCTGTGAGTTATTAGTCTTTTCATCCCAGGGGCCCGGTTGGTTTCGTATTTGAACCAACTCATTCATATCTCAACTGTTCCCTGAACTCACATAGGGTATACTCATAGGGACAGTTTCTCAACGTGATCACCAACGCCGCTGACGGTTCGTCAAACGGACGTCCGGTCTGAAAGTTATCAACTTTTTCGTTCTAGGGGCCCGGTTGGATTTCAGGTACAATCCAACCTGGCCACTATCCAACTGCATCCAAACCATGGGTGAATTATCCCAAAAGTTCGGTCTCATCAAGACAAATCCAACATAGTCAATGGCACGCCAATCGGACGTCCGGAGATCAAGTTATAAGCGTTTCCGCTCCGAGGGCCTGGTTGGTTTCGTGTTCGAACCAACTCGGTCGTACCCAATGTTATCTGAAACCTTGAGTGTAATATATCGAAACGCCCATCTCGATCCAAGGAACACTACGGAACTAACGGTGCATCGATCGGAGTTCAGTAACCCATGTTATGGGTAATAGACTGAAATAGTCCGAAAATGGGTGGTCTAGGCCTGGTCCGACCTGGCCGGCACGGCCTGGCACAGCCTGGACGGCCCGGCCCAGTGCGGCCTCTCTGGTCTGGGGCGGAATGACATTGGCCGAGTGGGGTCGGCTCGGTGTTGGCCGAGCGGCCGTGCAAAAAGGGGTCGTCTCCCCCTTGAATGAAACTGCAACCCCCCGCGTGGGGGCCGCCCGTTGCCAATGGATGCGGCCGAGCGCCGCGTCCCGCCTCCCTCGGTCCTACGCAGTCGCTGGACCAGCAGCCTGCCACCACGGCGGTGCGCTGGGCACCGCCGCCTCCTGGCGGCCAGCCAGTACCAACAGCCGCCTCCGGCCACCGGCACCGCCGTGCCGGCGGGGCGCGCCAGCGATGTTTTCCACAGACCACCGGACGTGCTCTGGTTGTCCGTTTTGCTCGCCGCCTTCGCCAACGGTCCTCCCAGGACCCGACCATCACTACAGAGGCTTCAAATTTACATTGCGGACCCGTTTTTCGTCTCCCATCAATCCGCGCAAAACGATCAACTATCAGAGTCTTCAAATCTCCTCCGTGGCCCCGACTCATGCCGCGGTTTCATTCGACCTCAACGGCGCTGTGCTTCTTCGTCACATTATTTATTGTTTTTGCGTAGTTTCGTTGCACCGCGCCGCCTTTTTTCGTGCCACAACGAACAAAACAACAATTTGGGAGGAGAGTCAGCCATGTTCGTGTGGTCCGACCTCCTCCCGTTATGTTGGTAACAAGCAGCCCAAAAGACGAAGAACGACAAGTATTTTTCACGAACAAAAGTAATCAACCCAAACAGTTTTCCCCGAAATCAAGAATTCCCAACCTGCCAACATATTCTTCGTGGATAAACTTAATATTTAATTATTCCGTGTTCATAGATTTAGAAGGAAGTAAACAAGGGTTCACTAACAATCACAAATAAATTCCATACCTCGAGCATAGTTGAACAAATGCTCGTCACGGAATTGCATGTCGTGGAAGAAGGCGTCACGGAAGGAGGATAGTCGCATCGTGGAGAAAAGATTTGTTGGCGTCACATCGTCGCTCTCCTAGGATCCGACATTTTTGTCGACCTTCGTCGGAGGTCGGCGTTCTTCGCGTTCTTTGATGAAGAACGAAGAACTTCGAGACTTTGAGTCGTTCTCTCCAAAATTCTCCCGCACAACCCAAGCAACAACAATAATAAAATAAGACACCTCCTTATTTTATTTCTCAAGCCTTCAGTTTGAAATTCAAAATTGAATCAACTATTAACTCAATTAATTGCAACATTCTAAACCACCCAATTAATAGAGGCGTTTAATATTTAATTAAACACACGAGTTGTCTTCGTTTAATAAGGGGGTTGCGGGTGCATTACTTTAATCAAAAGAGGTTGAGGAAGTTGAAAGGGTGGGGCTTGTGTGGGGCCCACCCCACTAATATCCTACCTAGTGGATTAGTTTGGATGTGGGTCCCACTCAACCACTTAGCTAAGGTTAACACTTCCTTGAATAAAAATATAATCTGTTGCACAGTATTTTATTTTATTCTTTAGTTATCCCAATTAAGTAAACTCCACCCGAGATAACGCAACTCCGGAAAAGGTGTTCTTAAGCAATTACCGGCGCTGCGATTCCATCGGTGTCATCAGATTTCAATTCTGAGCACTGGTTCAAAATTTAGAAAAACCCACTCATTGGTTCACTGAAGGTACCCAAGATAAACTTCGGAAAATGATTTCGGGCCCACCGAGCCTCAGAATCAGGTGTCTTCAATAATTGCGTTCTTGTAAAATCCCAAAGAAAATTAAGAGAAAAAAAAATTCCCTTGAATTTTACAGGTCTTTACAGGATCAATTGGTCAACATAGCTTCATATTAAATGGATCATGCCAATGTAAATGAAACAAAAATAGTTCTTCATGAAAAATTGATCTGAATCAATGCAGGGTGTGTTATTTTTATTTTCTCTTCCATTTTCTTTATTTCTACAATGAATGTGGACCACTAAAATAATAGATTGTCCGATGTCTTGATTGTTTTGAAATGTGGGTTATTTTTCATGGGTTATCGGAAGTTTTATATTGATATAATGGGATTTTTATCACTTTAATATAGATGAACAAAGATCTATATGAACATCGATCGTGGTTTTTTCCTCTTGATTTAGTTCATTCTTTTCTACAATGATTCATCGTTCTTCGTGGTATTTATCATCCTTCCCCAGGGTATGACTTTTCTTGTATGATGGATCTGTGAAAATAATATTCTTAGAACAAAATTCCGAAATCATAGATCTAGCATTTGTATGAATCAATAGAGGCGCAATGGTGGTGGAAGCAGTGGATTGAATGGTTGGTGCTAACTTCATGGTCTTAGGCACGCAACAAAGAATTGTGATGTTCTTGTTTTTTGAGTGGATAAATATAAAAAACATTTTCGATTTGGTGATTTCATTGAAAAAAGATTCCGAATGTGGAGTTTCATGGAAAATCAACCACCAAAACAGAGTCTAGAAGATTGACCAGTATGAGTGTGAGGTTGAAGAAGGGTTTGGGAAAACCAGATACACAAAACATTCTCCCCCCTTCAAATGACTTTAACTCTACATTTGATAGTATACAGATATAGGGTGGAGTACAAGGGTGTATACAAAGCATGTAAAGCCCCAAAATACATGGTCTAGATCATATAAATGGGATAGACCATGTACCTGGGCTGCCTCATTTTCTGGTACATGGTAAATACTACACGGGGTGTCTCCATGTACTGGCACATGATCAGAGTACCCGAGTGGACCTCATATATAGAGATATGATGGGTAACCCATCCACATGTTGTGTAACCTAATAAATGAAATGGTTTGAATGATACTCGACATTCTACAAGTGTAGTATCGGGGCCTAAGTTACACTATGTGGACCTCTACTACATGTTGTGTTCCCCTTTCTACATGTATTTATTATATTATCCTCTATATGTTTGACAAGTTTCTTTAGGGTTCATTACCATTATTGTTTCCTACTCTTAGGAATATGATCCCATTAATAAGACTTCTAGGATATAGTTATTGAAATTCCACAGAGAGGTCCAGAGTGTGATCCTCTATTCATCTTCATTACCTAGTTGGATTTCATGGTATCGACGTGACAAACAGTACGTGGGTTCCAATCCTCTAATTAGCAAGTTTATCAATATTGACTTTGTGGTATCAACCCATGAACCTGGATATGATTATCATCTATTTAATTGTATTCTCTTTAGATCTATCAGTATATCACTTTCATGATAGTAACCGATGAGCAGTACTGCTGAGATAGGTGTCATTATGGTTGTTGGACTCAGGATTGTGTTCTTATGGATGAGTGCTTCATAGAAACATCGAACGGAAATCCATGAGATGGTAGATTATGGTGTTGGAATACCAATAGAATCTATATCATGGATTGAGTATATCTGGATGTTATTTTTATATCTATTGTAGGAATATATCTATGTAGATATAACAGTACATTGATTTGTTTTATTTATTTTTGGGTTTGTGGTGTCTTTATGAGTATTGGTATACTCACCCATACACATATCATGTATTTTGTATTTGATCAACCTTTTAATGGATTCCTAGGAAGACCATGTCCGGATGGTGCTCAGTGAGTCCTAGAATGACTAAGGTGTGTTCCTACAACCTTTAAATATCAGTCCCAGTACGTTTTTCTTATAGGATGGACATGTGTTATAGAGTCTTTAAAGTGGCCTTGTATGTTTCCATGTTTTACATTACATTACTTCCTGTCACACTCAAGTGTTGGGATATATGTGAATGTATGCATTGGTTTTTTTTAAATTTTACCATTTGGTGGGCTTGGAGTTGTGTGTGTGTGTGTGTGTTTCTGTATAGGTACATAAGAATGCCTCCCATGTTATTGATATGCCTACCCAATACTAGTCACTGTCCCTAGGTAATTTTATATTGTCTAGGGGAGTCATGGAATGGCTCCCACTGGGATGAGTCATGATAGAGTGGTATAAGTGGATTTAGTTCTACTTTAGGTCTAAGAGTATGTGAGGTTGGTTCGGGGAATGATTATTAAATGTTTCGAGTTTGGATTTCATTCCAATGCCTCCAATGTTAGATAAGAGGCTGATGTATCCATATACTTGGACTCTAATCACCAGATTTTTGACTTATTACAAGATAAATATTCTTGTAGGGAGAAAATGGAATATAAATCATATATGAATTTGTTGTTATTTCCATTTCCTTCTTGAGTTAGATCTCCAGATATACCTATTGATCATTGTACATCTTATTTACTTTCAGGATGCTTTCACAATGCATACAAGCTAGGATTCAGCAGTTTTACCATGATGATGACTCCCTATGTGATGAGGAATTAATAACAGGACTACTTCCTTAGATGTTACCTGTAGGTGGTGTACCATTCATACCACCACCTATAGAGTAGTATGTGCTACCCGTTGTACTAGTGGATAAGTAATGAATGATGAGAACATTTCACGAGTTTTAGTGGTAGAGACCCCTCAGGTATCATGGTGAGCCCATCCAAAAGGTGGTTGAGGACTATCTCGAATAGGTAACCAAATTTTCTCTTCTATTTTGGACATCATCATATCAGATGGTGGTCATGGTGGTGGGACCTTTTCATGGCTCGGCAAGATGATGGTGCAATTTGGTTTCCCAGACTCATGATATGAAGTGTCATTTAGGGACATTGTTTGAGTGCCTATTTAGATAGTATTTCTCACCAATGACGCTAAGGTATGTTCATATCAAGGAGCTTCTTAAGTTCCATCTGGGTATCATGTCATTAGCTGATTAATCATCGAAGTTTACCAACCTTTTTAGGTACTCGATAAATATGGTTTGATAATAATACATCAGGGATCAGTACATCGAGTGTGATATTAATAGGGACATTTAATACAGTGTTATTCCTTTATATATTTTTACTTATGGTGGGAGATTCTTGAGAATGATTTGGTGTGGGAATTCTTCTTGTATTAGCATGAAAAACTAATGACTATCAGTAGAAGGTTAGAAAGATAAGTGGCCTCCATAGAAGGAAACATATGTTAGTCACCGGGACCGAGAAATGGGATATGTATCAAGATTAGATCCCATGATATAGGATTTTTAGTTCATGTCTCATAGGGTGGATCCAGTGAACATAGAGATATGTAGTTCTACTCATGTGACGGTAGAAGAAATATCTCCTGAGATTTTCCAAACCAATATAAAGCTGAGAGGGAGACTATGGATGAACCTCTAAGGTGGAGATAGTGGAAGGAGAATGATGATCATTAGGGTGGTAGACATGGAAAAGTATCTGGGAGAGTAAAAGTATGTGTTAAACATTTTTACGTGCTACCCCCCATGTGATCTTCACCTAGATCAGTGAGATGGGGGATAGGGGAGGGGACAACTATAGGAGGTTGAGGCTTATGGCCTAGGGGTTATAGAAGTGATTTGTGGTATGATCTTTGTCTTTTATACTTTAGCATCAGCACATATATACACATGTGCTATCCATTACATTATTTCCACATACCATGTTCAATACATAGAGATTCTAGTTAAACCATTAACACTAACCTTACACTTGGAGACTACTACTAGAGAAGACAGAGAGATCATCCACTTATGCTGATAGAGTGACCAGACTCTTTGAAGATGTAGTTTCTATTAAAATATCTTGGTAGTAGTGTTGAGGCCTTAAGACATCATTGTTGGTATGGATTGGTTATCTAGGGTCCATACCTAAATTGACAATTTTAGGTGAAGGTTGTGGTCTGTCTGCAATGATAGAACAATGTTTTCAATTTTTTGCAAAATGGAATCCTAGGTAGCATAGGGTGTACTCATTCAAAGTAAAGTTAATTTGATTATCCATTTGTTGTATATCTTAACCGTTGGTGAGGTGGATTTCATGATATCAAAGCTTCTTATAGTGGTGGAAGAGTGTGAGGACTTATTTCTTGAAGAGGTTCAAGGTATACATCCCTTATAAGATATAGGATTATGAATTGATCTACATCCCAATATGACACTGATATCTGCACTAATATATTCAATGGATACTATAGAGCATTGTGATATGACCATGTAGATAGATGATTTTCATAAGAAGGGATTCATGAGACCTAGTGTTTTACCCCAGTCAGCCTTATTTTTTCTTTCAAATAATGTAGACGGGAGCTTGATGTTGTGTGAGAACAACCGAAACATGAATCTGATGACTGTGATGAATAAGTATCCACTACTGAGGATCAATGAAATCATTGATAAATTAACAGAGGCATGATGGTTATTTAAGGATGACCTCAGATCATGCTATCAGAAAATATGAGTACAGGATGAGAATTTATTTAGGATTGTATTCTGATGTCTTCATGGTCACTATGAGTACTTGGTGATTTCCTTCGGCATGATGAACACTCTATCAGTGTCCATGGGACTCATGAATCAGATCATTCATACATTCCTATACCAGTTCATGGTGGTCTTTATTGATAATATCATTATGTACTCACTATCTTAGGAGAAGAACATGATACACATAGGGATAGTCCTAGACATACTATGAGAGACACTACTGGAAATCGGATCTTTCCCAACACTTCTATACCAACGGTTTGTAAAAACCGTTGGTATAGGCACCCTTTCCCAACGGTTCTCCCAAACCGTTGGGAAAGGGAGCTCAAAACACCCCTTTCCCAACGGTTTGGGAGAACCATTGGGAAAGGGTTGGGTCTTTCCCAACGGTTCCCCCAAACCGTTGGGAAAGGGAGCTCAAAATACCCCTTTCCCAACGGTTTGGGAGAACCCTTGGGAAAGGGGTGGGTCTTTCCCAACGGTTCCCCCAAACCGTTGGGAAAGGGAGCTCAAAACACCCCTTTCCCAACGGTTTTGGAGAACCGTTGGGAAAGACCCAACCCTTTCCCAACGGTTTGGGAGAACCGTTGGGAAAGGGTGCCCCAAAATCCCCCCGACAAAAAAATATGCACTATCCCAACGGTTTTGCGAACCGTTGGGATAGGTTCTTCGATTTGTTTTCCAGGTCTACTGCCCCAGAACATTATATAAATCTAAATTTTAAATAATTATTATAATACATATATATATTTATGAAATTATGTTTAAAAAAGTCATATTAGGTTAGTGGTTAAGTCGTTCTATTATAAACGAGGGGTTCAGGGATCAAATCACACCGAATGTATTTTTTTTGAAATACATATACCAACGGTTTTATAACCGTTGGAATAGATTTTCATATTACATATGCCAACGGTTTTCAAAACTGTTGGGATAGGTCTATACCAACGGTTTTCCCAAAACCGTTGGTATAGACCTATCCCAACGGCTTACTTCGCCATGGTTCTCCAAACCGTTGGTATAGGCTATACCAACGGTTTGGAGGCCTATACCAACGGTTCCAAACCGTTGGTATAAGTTAGTTTTCCAGTAGTGAGAACCATCTTTACAAAAATATCTCAAAGTAAATGTTCTTGATTTGGGTGGTCAACATTCCCTGACATGTTATCTCAGTAGATGGAATGGTATTGGACCCATCCAAGGTCTAGGATGTATTACATTAGCACCACCTAAGAGAATGATATAGGTTATGTGCTTCCTTGAAATGGTAGGGTAATACATGAGATTCATAGAAGGTTTATCCAGAATATCATCATCCATGAATGCATTGACTCAAAATGGGTTCCCATTCGTGTGGATCGAATTGTTCCAGTAGGATTTTTATCGGTTGAGGATAATTTTGATGGGCACTCTCATATTTTTATTTTTAATGGAAGGTGTCAAATACATACTGTTTTGTGATTCATACAAAACCATGCTTGGTTGAGTTCTGATATAGATGTGAGTGGTGATTTCTTATGTTTCATGTCAATTAATACCACATGAGAAGAACTATTCATCCCATTATCTTGAGTTATAAGTTTTATTACTCTCTTTGAATATGTGGTGACACTACTTAATGGGAAACTGGTCTATCTTTAACTCTAAACACAATAGTATCAAGTATATCTTATCCTATAATGGTCTTAAATTGAGATAGAGGCAATGTATAGAGTTCATACAGGATTATGATGTCATAATGTTTTATACTCATGGGAAGTGGCATGTGGTAGAGGATTTTCTTAGCAACAGATCTTCTTCGTGTTTTTTAAAAAGGAATCTAAAGAATTATCCTTGTTGTAGTTATCCTTTGTTAATGGAGATTGAGTAGATTATCTATAGTCTTTGGTTGTCACCCTGCACTCTTACAGTGATTTAGAGAGGTATAGCTTGGGGATACCAATTGTGAGACTCTACATTCTCAGATATCCATAGGGTATACTTCTGATAGGTTTTCAAAAAGTGGGGAGAATGTTGTTCTTTTCAGAGGAAGCAAGATGGTACTAGTGACGTTGTAGGAGGAGGTTATGAGGGATTTTTTATAAATCCTCTTTTTTGTGGTACATCTGAGCATGGTAAAAGTTTAATGACACATCTAATGTATGTTTTCGTGCCCAAGGATGAATTAAAGTGTTCCACGGTTTGTCGCTCGATGCCTTACTTGTAAACAAGTGAAGGCTAATCATCAAGTTCTAACTTGTTTAGATCAACCCGTCGATGTTTCATAATCGAAGTGGGAAGGGATATCTATTGACATTTTTATGGGATTACCTCATACTTCTAGGGGACATGATTCCATCTGGTTGTTTTTTGACCAACTCAACAAGTTGGACCACTACATAGCTATTTGAGAGCACAATTCAGTAAAGAGCATGGGACACTGCTACATGTAGGAGATACTTCGACTCCCTGGAGTTCCATCGACAATTGCTTCTGATCATGATGCTCACATTATATGTGAGTTTCGGAATGGATTACAAGAGGCATTAAGGACCCAGTAACTCTTGATCCCAACATTTCACCCACATATTGATGGCTAGAAAGAGTGCTAACATTAAGTTCTAGAGGGAATGTTGCGAGATTTCATGTTACACTTTGGTCATAGTTGAAAGGATCACATACCCCTGGTGGGGTTTACATAAAATAATAGATATCATTCTACCATTGGTATGGAACAATTTGATCCTTTGTATAGAAAACCCTATAGGTAACAAAATTGATTGAATGACACAATAGAGTCAACAATCATGGGTCCTGAGCTGCTGAGAGCTACAACAGAGAAGATGAAGATTGTCCTAGTAGGGATTAAGACTACACAATGTTCTCAAAAGTGTTATCACTACTGGAAATATGATCTATACCAACGGTTTTGGGAAAAACATTGTTATAGGTCACTTAAATGGACCTATACCAATGGGTTTGGATAAAATGTTGGTATAGGCTCCAAAATCAAAGAACATATACCAACATTTCTGAAAACCGTTGGTATAGGTATATGAATTTATAATGGAATATTCATATAAACGAAATTAAATAAATAAAATTTTAAAATAATTATTATAATACATATATATATTTATGAAATTATTTTCACAAAATTATGTTAGGTTAGTGGTTAGGTCGTCCAATCACAAACGGGAGGTACTGGGATAAAAACCAACTGAATGATTATTTTTTGAATTACAAATACCAACATTTTTATGGAACCGTTGGTATAGATTATCATATTACTAATACCAACGGTTTTCAAAACTGTTGGTATAGGTCTATACCAACGGTTTTACCAAAACCGTTGGTATAGACCTATCCCCAAAGATTGCATCGAAATGGTTCTCCAAACCATTGTTATAGGCTATACCAACTATTTGGAAGCCTATACAAAAGGTTCCAAACCATTGGTATAGGGTATTTTTTCAGTATTGTATACTGATTGGAAATAGAGACTATTGGAGTTCAAAGAATTATACCATGTTTTTCTTCAGGTTTCACCTTGATGGAGATTTTGGAGATTTGGTGTAGGAGGCATGCTATCTCCAAGGATTATCATCCCTTTCCGTATACTATGTAGAGTGGGAGAGGTGGACTACCATTTGGCACTCCTTTCGTGGTTGGATCGGGTACACAATGTATTTCATGTGTCATATCTACGGAGGTACGTTAATGGCCCATCACACATTATCGACTAGGGTGAACTGGACATGAAGGATATATCGACTTTTGCTGAGTACCTAGTTGAGATCGAGGATTAGCATGAGAGAAAACTATGTGGGGGATTTATTCCATTAGTGTGTGTTCAGTGGATGTGCGGGAATCTCTAGGAGATCACTTGGGAGAAGTAGGCTTAGATTCATGCTCAATACCCACATCTTATTGAGTATCCAATGTTTTGGATTTTCAATGATGAAAATCCCCAAGGATGTGATGATTTAATGTCTCATATCTTTTGATGAATTATTCTTAGATATTATATAGATTTAATTAGATACTAGATATTGAGATGGGGTGAGATTCTAAGGATTTATATTCCATTCCATAAATTCATGAAAAATATTAAAAAAATTAATAGCATGTGCATGCAGTTTTCCTGATGAAGTGGAATATCTTCTAAATTTGTTTTGTGATGAGAAATA
>CAUJRU010004146.1:0-22468 GCA_963277665.1 Viscum album | reverse complement strand
ATTATCAATTTAAAATTGATAATTTAATTCAAAAAATCACCCACTAAAAACCAATCAAACAGACTCTACTTTTTTTGATAATTTAGTACATCGATTAAAAAGTCATTTGTGTCATGTAGGAATCATTATCATGTCAAATTGATACACGATGTGATTAGTATGAGTCAAAGTTCATGTTTCCATTTTAAAATGACATTTTAGTAAAAAAACAAGTAATATACTCAAAAAAAAGGAAATTCATTAGGATTGTTTTAAAACTTTAGTAAAATTATCCATAAGACATTTGAGACATTTAGAAATCAGCTTCGCCTCAATCTAATGCACGGTGTTACCGTTATGACTCCAAGTGAGTCTTTTTATTTTAAATTGACATCAATTTTAGTAAAAAGTAAAACTAACCTACTCAAAAGCAAGGAAACTCGTTAGTTTTGTTTTATAATTTATTAAAATGACTCATAAGTCATTTTATATATGTATGAATTATCTTCACCTCAATCTGACCCTTGGTGTGACCGGTATGAATCCAAGTGCATCTTTTTATTTAAAATTGAGATCAATTTTAGTAAAAAAGGAAAACTAATCTACTCAAAACAGAGAAAAAGAATTCATATTGTTTTGAAACTTTAGGAAAATGATCCATAAGTCATTTTTAATGTGTATGAATTAGCCGCACCTGAATCTGATACATGATGTTCCTAGTATGACTCAATTTATCCGTCATTATTTTAAAATCGATAGTTTGGTTCAAAAAGAGTTACTCACTGAAAACCAAGAAAATGTGATCATATTTTCTTGATAATTTAGTACATTAATTAATAACTTATTTTTAAAATGTAGGAATTATTCTCATATCAAACCAACACACGATGTGATCGGTATGAGTCAAAGTGCATGTTTCCAATTTAAAATGACTTTTTAGTAAAAAAGACAAGTGGCATACTCAAAATAGAGTAAACACTTTTTTATTGATTCGATACATTATTAAAATGATCCATAATTCATTTGGAAAGTTTAGGAATCATTCTCACCTCAATATGATGCACGGTATGGCTGGTATGACTCCAAGTGCGGCTTTTTATTTAAAATTGACATTAATTTTAGTAAAAAGGAAAACTAACCTATTCTAAACCAAAAAAATGCATTTATATTATTTTGATATTTTAGGAAAATGATCTATAAGTTATCTTTGAGGTGTATTGATCATTCTCACCTTAATATGATGCATGGTGTGACCGGTGTGACTTTAATTATGCCTTATTATTTAAAATTGGCATCACTTTTAATAAAAAAGGACAACTAACCTACTCAAAACCGACCAAACACATTTGGATTATTTTTATACTTTAGTAAAATGATTCTATAAGGCCCCGGCCTTAAACCTTACTTAATCATGAATTAAATGAATAATTCACATAGAGGATCTTTTCAGGTTTAGAGTTTTAGAGAATTAAGTCATAACTATTACATCTCAAAAGATTACATAGTAGACACTTCTACTAAGTTTCCATAAAATAAAAAAAACTCTTAAAAAGAAACATGTCTAGTTCCGTGTTTTAGATAGCATGTCTTTCCTTGAACCCATCCTTGACCCTATTCATCTTTAAGTCTTGTGGAAAACATTTCAAAAACTTGGGATGAGCATAAAAAGCCCAGTAAAGGATACACAAAGAAGGAAAACTGTTAGTTTTTTCAAAACAATAGGTAAACCATGAATACTTTACCAAAGTAATACTTTTCACCTTTATGAAGTAGTAAAAACTATTCATGGAATAAAAGACCATTACTTACCCTTTTGTAACCAAAAGATTACCATAAAACCCATATAAATAACACATAACATATAAAGGTAACTTGGGACATAAACATACTTAAATGGAATAACCATACGGTCTACTTCCACACATACTTAATGGAATAGTCATACGGCCAACTTCCATACCCAATGCATTGGAGGTTATAACGTAACCACCCGTCCAGGTATTCACGGCACCACCCGTCATATGGTTTATCACGTAACCACCCGTAAAATGTCCAAGTACCATCATTACACATAAAATATTGAAAATATAAACATTTTAATAACAACATTTCATTTGCAATCACAATAAGTAATTTCAATATATTGAATTAATCAATCCATTTCCAAAAATCATTTAAAATAGATTTTTGAATCAAAGTGTCCCATACCACTTTGAAGCTTTTAATGGAATTATAACATTAATTTCCATATAAATAAATACTGAAAACCATTTTGAAAACATGGACATTAAATATAAAGATTTAGAATAATGAATCTTTAAAACATTTAAAACAATATTTTTGTTAAAGAGTTTTTAACAAAATGAGAGACTCTTGAATACAAAAAATTGTGGAATAAAATTTAATCTGAACTTTATAATATCATGAAAATAAATGGATTCATGATATAATATGTCAAAGGACAGTATACACACCATATAAGAGTGAATTTCTGCATAACAACAATGAAGTCTCAATGGAAATGTAAATTGAGATGGAATCCATTATAAAGATGGTATCCTTAAATTAAGGATAAATCTATCACATAATTATGTGTGAGAAATATAAATACACCCAATATAAGTGTATATTAAGTGTGAAACAATCAAAGGTCATTCACACATATTCATAGGATGACATGTTCAAGAAGTACAAGTTGAACCCAATGAAATCAAAATTGGGTTAAGACGTTCCCTTGTAAAAATTTGACAGCCTAACGGCGTTACTTCAAAATTAAGAAAATTAGTCGATGAGAGAGTGAATGGTATCTCATCACTTGGACATAAATTTTACATCAATAAGGATATATAAGAACATATCCCAGCATAATAATATGTAAATTAAAAGACATAACAAAAGAAGACTTTTAAAAAGAGGAGGGTGAAAGGTCCCCTTACCGAGTTGGGTAACTTTCGAAACGTACACCCCATGGAAGAAGGGTCATAAAATGAAGATGTAAATACCCATAAATGAAATTATACTACAAAAATTGTATAATAATGGGAATTACATACACCACTCAAAGGAAATAGTGGCAAACGTAGCATAAATGTCACGGGAATAAAAGTGAGATGAAAAATCCCTTACGAAAACTCGGCAGCCTAACGGCGCCACTTAAAACTTCCAAAAATGGATTTATGAGATAAAATAGGGTCTCTAATAATATGAACATAAAAATTAAATTATGAGGAATATAAAATAACATCCCCAAAAATAAGAAATATGAGCTTAAAAGAAATGACATAAAAGAGAGTACTTAAAAAGAAAGAGAGAGGTTGGATCCCTTACCTCGTGTCTGACATGACTCGATCGTTCTTTAAACTCCTGAATAATAAAATTTGGTCAATTTATAATTTCTTAAGGAAATCTTTTAAAGATTATTATTCAGTTTATATCACATATTATAATGTTAAAATAATTGGTTAATAAAGTGAGTTCATATCAGACGTTTTTGTCGATGTTCGATACATGAGTAAAAATTGAACTTGTTGGAAAATAATTTTCCATGTAGTTATAGGTACATCATATCTAGAATAGTATTTATGTTTTAAATATCATATATATCCAGTATATATTCATTTTATACTATTCCATAGCATTTGGAAAAAAATTAAAAGCACCATTCATGGAGACGGTAGGTCGTACGTACGCATGAACGCTACTTTCATTTTTTGTCATATTAATGGAATTAAAACAAAATGAGAGATATATATATTATAATTACAGAATGATATCTATCATTTAGATGTAATATATTACATATATATCCATTATATATATGTACTTATAATAGTACATAACATTTGGAGATAAGAACTGAAATGTACTGTTCATGGAGATGGTAAGTCGTACGTACGCATGAACGCTACTTTAATTTCTTTTTTTTGTATTCAATGGAATGAAATAATAATGATATAAAGGTATATTATAATTCCAGTAGTATATCATATTTAATACCATTAATTCCATCCTTTATATGTCCCACATATGGCATTAACGAATCAAATCACTTTGAGGGGGCGGTAGTCCGCACTTCCTAAAATGAAGATATCGCGTTTACCCATAATGGAAACCATAAAGGTATGCCATAAATGAAAAATACAGAAGATTAAGGAAAACATAAACATATTATATATCATATATAAATATAGTGACATCTTAATGGTCACCTTTGAAGGTGTTAAAAGAATATTGAACAATCATTGTTTCGTGAGGCAGTAATTCATCATCCACAAAAACAGTATGTTCTTTAACCATTAGACGAAGGTGTGTGAAAGTGTAGCTCGAATACTTCTTATAAAAACATCCTAGTATATTTAAGATATTTTTGTTGTTACAAAAAAAAGTAATAAAAGAGTTTAGGGGTTTGGAGAAGCAAAATAAGACAAAAGAACACAAGGGAAGACATTACCTTTAAATCGGGTAACTCTCTTTGATTTGAGCTCAAAGGCTTCCTCGGAAAGGATTCTGCCCAAATTGAGGCTTCAATGATGAAGAGAGGGATTTGGAGAGATGAAATGGGCAGGGTTTGGCCAAGCCAAAGGCTTGAGAGGTGTGTGTAAGGTGGTAGAGGTGGGGGACTTTTATAAGAGGAGAGGAGGGGCACTCTTGGAATGTTATAAAATATTACTTTATTATAAAATGTTTTTTCTAATTTAAAAGATCCCAAAAGGATATATTTAGAGGATAAGGTGGTAAGGTTTCGAAATCCAACCATCCAAAATGTTTGTGACAAGTGTAAGACTTATATTTCACCCTATCTTCTCATTTTATTTAAATCATTCATTTATGAGGTAATCACTGCATCATCACGGTGTCATAAATAAATTAATTTATTTAATTTCTAAAAATTATAAAAAAAACTATCATGATGTAGGAAACATTTTATCTTTCTAATTAATATTTATAGTCAAAAATATGACTTGTATAACCCCATTTAAAATTTGTTTTAGTAAAACAACTCATGTTTGTGACATTTTTATTTTAACTTTAAATAAAAAGTTATTTATGTCATTTTCCTACCAAAGTGGCTCCATGGGGTCCCAAAGTTGACCCATGGATTTTCTTGGTTGTCCATGACACATCCAATGAGGGTAGGACATGTGTCTAGGTCATTTCATATTATTAAAACATTATATTTACCTTAAATTACACTACCTTTAATCGCGATTAATAAAACTTAAAAATTACTATTCACCAAAAATTATTTTAATCTCATTGAACCACATTTTACTTCTTAATGACAACCATGTATGTCGGATTTTTGAAAATCAAATCACAGAATTGGCAAAGTTTCATTTAAACGAAAAATCAGTTTCTTTAACTACCACTTAGTGGTTTCACTATTCATCTAAAATTGAAGTTTTTTAGAAAAATACCAAAAATTCCCCCTAAGCTATATTTGATATTCCGAATTGAAAAATGATGTCTATTTTAAAAAATTCAAAACATATAAGTTACATTAATTAATTTAATAATTAATTCCCGATGTCAGAGCAAATAGCGTGTTTTTATGAAACAATAAGTATCAAAAGATTGACACTAGTTTAAGTCCAATTTCAAGATGAAATTAATTCCAAAGACCACTATTGGATTAAATGGTAAAAATATATTCTAATTTTACTTTAAACCCAATTCAAAAGATAATCTAATCATATAATAAATTAGATTAAAAAGAGGTTTTGAATTAAAATACAACATTTTTCACTATTCATTAAAAAATGAACTTTATCGGAAAAATACCAAAAATTTATACAAAGTAAATTTTGATGTCCCGATTCTAAAGAATAATTTTATTTTGTCAAATATAACACATAAAATTGTCAAAAAGTGTATTTAAAAGAGGTTCGTCATCAAAAGGCTGTTAATCGACCTTTTAAAGAATATTAGAATGTTTACGCTTAAAATTGGATTCATTCGCATTTTTAATCCTCTAACATTTATTGTAAAAAGTAAAAATATTTGAAAAACATATATAATCATTTTGTAGTTAGTTCTGTTCATTCCCTCCATTACAACGGCTAGGCGTTAACTACAATTTAAAATAATATTATTTTATTATTAGAGTGCAACGTAAGATTCCCAAGAAACTCGTTGTTGCGTATTGGGTACGCCATCAAGCATAGCGTCCCCTTTAAAGTTATATTAATATTTTATTGACAAATATGGATAAATGTGAAAATGTCATATTCTTTATTTACTTGGGGTTTTACATCCTTCCCCCCTTTGGGGAATTGCGTCCTCGCAATTTTAAAATTGGGCTTGGAAACTTCATTGAAAATCCCACATCGGAACAAGAGTCAGTAAAACAATCACTTTAAAATAAAGAAAGATAAGTACAAAGGTCACCCAAGTTAACTCATACTAGGATTCCATGTAGGAAAACATGGATATGGTGGAAAAAACAAAGGGTCATGTTCTGAGGGAGAGTGATAGTAAACATGTCTAGGAGAAAGTTAACCATAAGAAAATCACAAACTTGTGATGGGTTAAACGGTATTCGATTCCCCAGTAGGAAAAGTTAACAGACAACATTTTTGTTTTAAGTTACTCTTCATTGAGGAATTTATTTTTGAGCTTAACTAAATCATAATGAAACATACTTACTTGTCACGTAGACTTTCAACTTTTACTAGATTCCTTAATCAAACTCATATTTTCTCCAAAAGACGAGTATTTAGGAAGACTTGTTCGCATTAAGAGTACTATAATCAACTTCTTGAGAATCACCTAATCCAAAAATGAGAACTATATATTTTTCATGTCTTTAGACAAAATCCAAAACCAAAAATTGTTAGAACAAGATCCACAAATGAATAATCCTTTATAAAAAAGAAAATCTATTCTTAATCTCCAAAATTTGACCAACAAACCCAATGTTAAATGAAGACCATTAGATAAACAATTTGTCCATAAAATTCTTCAAATTAAACCAAACTAAGATTGAAACCCAAATATTTGAAGGATTTAATGACATAGTCTTCCAAGGTACAAATTAACATTTATCTCCAAATAACATCAATTGCTCTTAAAGTCTCATATTGAAAAGTAATTAACCTAATCACACATCCTCCATGATAGGTTAATAATTTCCATAGATAACCCAAAATAAACTTACTCTTGATTCCTTAAATCATCTTACTAAAAAGAATTAGTCAAACTAACCAGGGACTTTACGTTGTCCAGTGGTAGGTGATAAATACCAGTCACACTTTGGTTGTGGGTTCGATTCCCACAGCTTTGTCCGACGTGACGGGTTGTCACACGGTCTGCATGTTGTCCTTTTTCCAAAACTACATAATTCTTAAAACATTCCCCAAAATGAGATAAAATCTTCAAAAATAATCATAACATATTTTAACCTCAATTTTATCTCATGCCTTTCATCATAACATATAATAACCCATAATTACCTCAAAAGTAAGGATCATATAAACCCTAATGGTTACCTTTATAATTATTACCTAAACTTCCACATCGATTGTTCATATTGTACATGATACATTACAAAACATACCAAGGTACAAGTGGTTTATCATGAATCCTTGATAGTTGGTTTAGAACAACCACGAGTTTCCTCATTGAATCCCCGATTTTATCCAGTCTCTTAACCAGAGAACCACCACAGTTTCCTTCAAACCTATTGTCACTTTGGTGCCTGCTAGATCCATTCATTCACTAAAAACAGAAATGTTAGTGTGAGTATATCAACAAAACCATCATGTACTAATGAGTAAGATAAACACTAAGATATACTTACTCATTCACTTTATCAAAACTATGACTCTTTCTAAAATCCTAACCATTATGGTAATGCCACTTATGCTTAGAGAATACCCTAACCTCTAAAGTTATCTAAACCGACCTCTGATACCAACTATAAGGCCCCAGCCTTAAACCTTAATTAATCATGAATTAAATGAATAATTCACATAGAGTATCTTTTCAAGTTTAGAGTTTTAGAGAATTAGGTCATAACTATTACATCTCAAAAGATTACATAGTAGACACTTCTACTAAGTTTCCATAAAATAATAAAAAAAACTCTTAAAAAGAAACATGTCTAGTTCCATGTTTTAGATAGCATGTCTTTCTTTGAACCCATCCTTGACCCTATTCATCTTTAAGTCCTGTGGAAAACATTTCAAAAACTTGGGATGAGTATAAAAAGCCCAGTAAAGGATACACAAAGAAGGAAAACTGTTAGTTTTTTCAAAATAATAGGTAAACCATGAATACTTTACCAAAGTAATACTTTTCACCTTTATGAAGTAGTAAAAACTATTCATGGAATAAAAGACCATTACTTACCCTTTTGTAACCAAAAGATTACCATAAAACCCATATAAAGAACACATAACATATAAAGGTAACTTGGTACATAAACATACTTAAATGGAATAACCATACGGTCGACTTCCACACATACTTAATGGAATTTCCATATGGCCAACTTCCATACCCAATGCATTGGAGGTTATAACGTAACCACCCATCCTGGTATTCACGGCACCACCTGTCATATGGTTTATCACGTAACCACCCGTAAAATGTCCAAGTACCATCATTACACATAAAATATTGAAAATATAAACATTTCAATAACAAAATTTCATTTGCAATAACAATAAGTAATTCCAATATATTGAATTAATCAATCCATTTCCAAAAATTATTTAAAATATATTTTTGAATCAAAGTGTCCCATACCACTTTGAAGCTTTTAATGGAATTATAAAATTAATGTCCATATAAATAAATACTGAAAACCATTTTGAAAACATGGACATTAAAGATAAAGATTTAGAATAATGAATCTTTAAGGACCTCCTTTAAAGATTATTATTCAGTTCATATCACATATTATAATGTTATAATAATTGGTTAATAAAGTAAGTTCATATCAGACGTTTTTTTCGATATTCGGTACATGAGTAAAAATTGAACTTGTTGGAAAAGAATTTTCCATGTAGTTATAGGTACATCATATTCAGAATAGTATTGATATTTTAAATATCATATATATCCAGTATATATTCATTTCATACTATTCCATAGCATTTGGAAAAAAAATTAAAAGCACCGTTCATGGAGACGGTAGGCCGTACGTACGCATGAACGCTACTTTCATTTTTTGTCATATTAATGGAATTAAAACAAAATGAGATATATATATATTATAATTCCAGAATGATATATATCATTTAGATGTAATATATTACATATATATCCATTATATATATTTACTTATAATAGTACATAACATTTGTAGATAAGAAATGAAATGTACCGTTCATGGAGACGGTAAGCCGTACGTACGCATGAACGCTACTTTCATTTCTTTTTTTTTGTATTAAATGGAATGAAATAATAATGATATAAAGGTATATTATAATTCCAGTAGGATATCATATGTAATACCATTAATTCCATCCTTTATACATCCCACATATGGCATTAACGAATCAAATCACTTTGAGGGGGCGGTAGTCCGCACTTCCTAAAATAAAGATATCGCGTTTACCCATAATGGAAACCATAAAGGTATGCCATAAATGAAAAATACAGAAGATTAAGTAAAACATAAACATATTATATATCATATATAAATATAGTGACATCTTAATGGACACCTTTGAAGGTGTTAAAAGAATATTGAACAATCATCGTTTCGTGAGGCAGTAATTCGCCATCCACAAAAACAGTATATTCTTTAACCATTAGACGAAGGTTTGTGAAAGTGTAGCTCGAATACTTCTTATAAAAACATCCTAGTATATTTAAGATACTGTTTTTGTTACAAAAAAAGTAATAAAAAGAGTTTAGGGGTTTGGAGAAGCAAAATAATACAAAAGAACACAAGGGAAGACATTACCTTTAAATCGGGTAACTCTCTTTGATTTGAGCTCAAAGGCTTCCTCGGAAAGGATTATGCCCAAAGTGAGGAATCAATGATGAAGAGATTGATGTGTAGAGATGAAATGGGTAGGTGTTGGCCGAGCCAAAGGCTTGAGATGTGTGTGTAAGGTGGTAGAGTTGGGGGCCTTTTATAAGAGGAGAGGAGGGGCACTCTTGGAATGTTATAAAATATTACTTTATTATAAAATGTTTTTCTGATTTAAAAGGTCCCAAAAGGATATATTTCGAAGATAATGTGGTAAGGTTTTTAAATCCACCCATCTAATAGGTTTGTGACAGGTTAAAGACTTATATTTCACCCTATCTTCTCATTTTATTTAAATCGTTCATTTATGAGGTAATCACTGCATCATCACGGTGTCATAAATAAATTAATTTATTTAATGTCTAAAAATTATAAAAAAAATATCATGATGTAGGAAATATTTTTATATTTTTAATGGATATTTATAGTCAAAAATATGACTTGTATAACCCCATTTAAAAATTGTTTTAGTAAAACAACTCATGTTTGTGACATTTTTATTTTAACTTTAAATAAAAAGTTATTTATATCATTTTCCTACCAAAGTGGCTCCATGGGGTCCCCAAGTTGACCCAAGGATTTTCTTGGTCTGCCATGACACATCCAATGCGGGTATGACATGTTTCTAGGTCATTTCATACTATTAAAACATTATTTTTACCTTAAATTACACTAATTACCTTTAATCGCGATTAATAAAACTTAAAAGTTACTATTCACCAAAAATTATTTTAATCTCATTGAACCACATTTTATTTCTTAATTACAACCATGTATGTCGGATTTTTGAAAATCAAATCACAGAAGTGGAAAAGTTTCATTTAAACGAAAAATCAGTTTCTTTAACTACTACTTAGTGGTTTCACTATTCATCTAAAATTGAAGTTTTTCAGAAAAATACCAAAAATTATCCCTAAGCTATATTTGATATTCCGAATTCAAAAATGATGTCTATTTTATAAAATTCAAAACATATAAGTTACATTAATTAATTTAATAATTAATTCCTGCTGTCAGAGCAAATAGCGTGTTTTTATGAAACAATAAGTATCAAAAAATTGACACTAGTTTAAGTCCAATTTCAAGATGAAATTAATTCCAATGACCACTATTGGATTAAATGGTAAAAATTTATTCTAATTTAACTTTAAATCCAATTAAAAATATAATCTAATCATATAAATAAATTATATTAAAAAGTGGTTTTGAATTAAAATACAACATTTTTCACTATTCATTAAAAAATGAACTTCATCGGAAAAATACCAAAAATTTACACAAAGTAAATTTTGATGTCCCGATTCTAAAGAAGAATTTTATTTTGTCAAATATAACACATAAAATTGTCAAAAATTGGATTTAAAAGAGGTTCGTCATCAAAAGGCGGTTAATCGACCTTTTAAAGAATATTAGAATGTTTACGCTTAAAATTGGATTCATTCACATTTTTAATCCTCTAACATTTATTGTAAAAAGTAAAAATATTTGACAAACATATATAATCATTTTGTAGTTAGTTCTGTTCATTCCCACCATTACAACGGCTAGGCGTTAACTACAATTTAAAATAATATTATTTTATTATTAGAGTGCAACGTAAGATTCCCAAGAAACTTGTTGTTGCGTATTGGGTACGCCATCGAGCATAGCGTCCCCTTTAAAGTTATATTAATATTTTATTCACAAATATGGATAAATGTGAAAATGTAATATTCTTTATTTACCTGGGATGTTACAGATTCATAATTAATTTTTGACATGTAGGAATCAAAATAACCTCAATGAGATGCACCATGTTCCTGGTATGACTCAATGTGTCTGTTATCAGTTTAAAATTGAAATTTTAGTTCAAAAAGTGTCACTCATTGAAAACTAAGAAAACATTCTCGAATTGTCTTAATAATTTAGTAAAATAATTAATAAGTATTTTTTATGTGTAATAATTATTATCACTTTAAACAAACACACTTTGTGATCAGTATGAGTCAAATTGTGCGTTTTTAGTTTAAAATTATATTTTAGTAAAAAATACTAGCGACGTACTCAAAACTGAGCAAACACATTCGGATTTTTTTGATACTTTAGAAAAAATATCCATAAGTAATTTGAGATGTGTAGGAATCATTTGGACATCAATATGATGCACTTTGTGATGGTATTACTCCCAGTGCATCTATTCAATATATAAATGTCATTTTAGTTGAAAAAGCGCATCACATCACCAAAACTGAGAAAATGAGCCTAGATTGTTTTCTCATCATTTTATCTAATATTACTTAATTAATTTCCTTATAATTTTTATCTTATAATTATTTAGTTAATTTTCATAGAGATAATTCTTGAAGATAGACAAGAAATGGTGTGATGTGCAAGAATCAACTGCAACTCAATCTAATACACAGTGTTCCAGTTTTGACTCAAAGTTTAGTTTAAAATTAACACTTTCTGTTATTTTTTTTCTTTATATTGTTACTAACATAAGAATTGTTTTCTTATACAGGTGTTTTTTTCTCGATCAGGGGTTAGGATAAAAAGATAAAGTAACACTGATGATTTTTAATGTATGTAATAATTTGTACTTATGTAATTGTATAAACCAATGTTTGAAATGTCTATAATATAGTGTTTTTTCTTGTATTTTAGTTATAAATTTTATTTCATTTAAATTTTTTATTGGTACTTTATTTTGATGATTTCATGGTACTTTTGTTGTTGTGGTGTGTTGTTATAGCACACTGTACTGGTGTTGCAGTGTGCTATTATAGCACACTACAGCATGCCCCTTTATCAGTGCTTCTATAAGTACTGATAAAGCACACCTTTATCAGTGATTCTATAAGTGCTGATAAAGGAAACCTTTATTAGTGCTTTTAGAAGTGCTGATAAAGGTTACATCTATCAAAACTTGTATAGGTGTAGATAAAGGTCCCCTTTGTCAGCACTTTTTTATAACTGATAAAAGACTATGGATTTTAATCTTGCTTTGGTAGTTAAGGCTTCTCTAGCACTGATAAAGGTCATTTTTAGTGTTATTAAAGGAAAATTTTGTAGTAGTGATTCCTGAAAACATGGAATAGTGAATAGAAGGGTGGAAAGATCACACCTACACCCTTTTAAACTTCTTAGAACACCACTAAACTTATATGAAATGAAAATTCACTCCCTTTAAACAATTTTAAGACTTAGAAAATTTCAGGGAATGGATTCAAAAAAAATATTTTACATTACATGTGAACCTTAATACTTCAATACCTTTCTAATTCTGGCCTTGAGGGTTAGTTAATCATGGTGTGGTTTGGTATGTTTTTTATCATGTATTTTATTTTTCTTAACCAATATAATATTTTTCCTCTTATATTTCTAGTATAACATTTGAGGCCTCAATTAAGTAAGACTAAAGATAATACATGTCCATTATTAGATAAGTGATGTGCATTGTGCTTATCTAATTTAATGTTTATCATGTGATGTACCTATCTAGAATGGTCAATCTAATCAGAGAATTGATAATGTACATGTTGACTTATACTAGTTATACATATTCTATTTCTAGTGGTTTGATTTTATGTATTGTAAAAATAGATTATATAAGTACACATGATTTATGAGATACATATAGTGGTTTCATAGGCATTAACCATTCCATTTAATAGTAGAAGAAATCCCATAACAACCATGGATCGATTAGTGAAGTAATGATGTATAAAAATTAAGAGCATAAAATAATACATACATACACTTCTATTAATCATCAATATTTTTTAATCAATGAGGTTGATATAGAACCCTTACTAACTAACAAAAATCACCTATCTCGATAGGTACTTTCCAACCAATGGAATCATTAAACACTTTGGTATGATCTCTTCTTATTTTCAATTATATACTAGTACCACCTATGATGTTAAGGAAGAGAAGAGTTCATAGAGGGAGAGATAAATTTTCATCTTGTATCATAGAGGGAGTATCTTACCATGACTATGAGATTTGAAAAATGGATATCAAAATAGCCTTCCTTAACAGGAAACTTCTAGAATATTTCTATATGACATAACCCAAAGGGTTTGTGACTCTAAAGGATACCAACAAGATATGAAAATTGAAAAAAATCATTTATATATTAAAGAAAGAATATGGGTCATGGTACTTTTATTTTGATGAATCCATAATGAAATTTTGTTTCATAAAGAATGATTATAAGGATTGTTTCTACAAACGGTTTAGTGGGATTGTAATCATTTTCTTAATTGTATATGTCGATGACATATTACTCATGTGAAACAAAATACTAGTCTTATAGTCTTTGAAGGCATGGTTGAATAAATGATTCTATATGAAGGACTTGGGAAAGGCAACATATATTCTTTGGATCAAGATCCATCATGATATATCCAAGAGGTTTCCTGACCTAATTCAATGTACATACATTAATAATATACTTAAGAAATTCAGTATGGAAAAATAAAATATGGGATTGTTTCTAGTGTCACATGGCATTCATATTTCTAGGAAAATGTTTCCTTAGACACATGAGGAAATAAATAGAATGTAAAGGATTCTATACGCATCATCAATTGGGTTAGTCGTGTATGATATTCTATGTACTAGGATAGATGTCATATATTTATTAAGAATGGTGGGAATATATCAAGTTTATTAGGTGACTATCATTGGATGGTAGTCAAGACTATCCTTAATTATCTGAGGAATACTAAAGATATGTTTCTGGTTTATGGAGGATATGATGAACTAGTCATCAAAGAATATGCATATTCTAGTTTCTAAACTGATCAAGATTACATGAAATCATAAATAGGATATATCTTCACGTTTAATAGAGGTGTTGTGAGTTTGAATATCTCAAAGAAAGTTGTGGTCATGGATTCTACAGTAGAGTATGAGTATATTGTGGATTTTGAGATAGATAAAGAATTATTATGGATACACAACTTAATCCAAGAGCTTGAAATTATACAAACCAGTAATGATCCTATCACACACTACTATGATAATACTACAGTGGTGCCTCTCACAAAAAAATCCAAGGTCACATTAGTAGACAAAGCACATAATTCAGAAGTATCATCTCTTGAGGGATTTTTCTTAATGATTTGAGGTTCCAGTGAGAAATATTTCCACATAAGACAACATGGTGGACCCTTTGAATAAATCCTTGACTCATTGGAATCATGATTATCATGTGAGGCCTAGTGGACTGAAATTCATAGGCAGTTGGATCTAGTCTCCAAGTGGGAGTTTGTTATAGTTTGTGTCCTAGGTCTATTTATTTGTATTTTGATTACATGTATATTTGATGTATTTAATATTAATAAAACTTATTATTGAATATTTTTCATTATTATACATGAATCTAATATAATAAAATCCTAGAGTATACATCAAATTTATAAGTTCATAGCAGTTCTCTGCTATGATGATAATATTCAAGTGCTATGATGATATTATTAAATAATGTTCTACAATTGGATAATGTGCTATAATAGGATACATAGTACACAGATTGTCAGGTGTGAGTACTCATATGAAGATAAGGCTTCTTCTCATGAAGTTATCACTTGGTAATCTCTAAGATAAGAGATTATGAGAAACTAACCTCTAGTATGAATTTTATATGTTTTGGTGACATTAGATATTCCTATATTCAAGCATGTTTAATGGTTCTTAGACCTTATGATTATTATTAATTCATGTCATGACTCGTGTACTTAGATGTATTTCATAAACCATGATGATAAAATTTCATGGAGAAGTTGTATATGTTGGGTGCATTGTGAGTGACAGGTCATTAATGGATAAGTCGGGGAAGGATTTTTCCCTTCCATCTTTATGGAAGCTGATATCTCAGCCCTTTGATTAGAATAGAACTATCACCCTAAATTCTGGATCCATGGTGTAATAATGTATTTATTTTAGATAGTCCAAGAAATATGTATCAATTATATAGGTTGGTGACACATATGTGCAACCTTCTTGATGATATATTGTGATAAAGGGATTATATTACATAGTGAGAATTCATATGTGTTTTTCATAGTTGTGACATTAATGTTGGACTCCTCTTGTTTTAATCATGTTTTAATGATCAAAAATCCTATAAATTCTATAAATCTTGTTAATACTATTTAATATTTCTCAAATCATGTGTACAAATGGTTGGTTTCTTTATGATTTACATAAATGTTCTCAAAATCTTAATTGCTATAAATCATGTTTTATTATTGTAAACTATATTTAACTTTGGTCTATAATGATTTATTTTATGAATGATTAAGTCTAATTCACTCTGTGAATATTACTGCTCAAGTCTGTATACAGATATTTGGCTAAGTCTGAGAAACCGTGAGTCTTCCACTGGTTTTGTTTTTCTGGAAAAGGACCTAGACACTGTGACCAAAACATTGTGACCAGACACCATGACCTAGGCACCGTAAACCAGACACCGTGACCAGATACCGTGACCCAAATACCATGACCAGACACCGTAACCTAGACATCGTGACCCAGACACCATGAACCAGACACCGTGACCAGACACCAAAACTAGTTTCAAATCTGTTGAAGTCTGTGACACCAGTTCCTTGCTAAGACACCGTTTGAAGTTTGGAAAAGGACCAGACACCATGATCCTAACACTGCATCTGTGCTACCGGTTCCCAGTATCTATAAAACTATGCCATCATAACTATCTTTCCACTCAAAGGAAAATAAGGATACACCATTTCATGGAGACACCACTTCATGGAGACACCGTTTCCAAGTGACACCATTTCCAGACAGACTGTGACGCCATTTTTTAATCTGTTTTTTCGTTTTAGATTTAATTTCTAACGGCCGTATTTGAGTATTTTAAATGCACTTACATAATTAATATTACTTTGTATACATATCACCTGATAGTAATAGGTACAAGGTGTAGAATACATGCATCTTGTCAGCTCCAACACATGCACTCCAAGAATAAAAAGAAAAGTGTGGCCCGGAAACAAAGTGTCATGATATAGTGAAGAAGTGCTAACCAACACATGCAATAAGATACATCTTAAGAACACACGACACATTCACAAATCCAAAATCTGAGAGACTATAGATCATATTCAAGAACATATTTTCAATACCAACTCCCCAAAGAACACGATCCAAATCTAACTAGAAACCAGAGCACCAGACTTGTGATACTCTATTTCTTGAAAGAGGACTCGATTATTGTGTCTACTTAATCCTATAAGTACATAGATTCATAGAATAACACTCAGAGAATTTCTAACCTTATCTCATCATCTTTTCTCTAATGTGTATTCTTTTTAGATTTCAATCAGTGTGTGTGTATGTGTCTCTATAAAAACATGCATCGTCTCATGCACTAAACTGAAGGATACAATATATCCTTCCTCTCATATATTTTTACACTTGTTTACTCCCATAAATAATTTTGGAATAGATCCATGTGTGACCTAGTAGTTCATACCCATGAAGAACTGTGGAAGAGGTCATGTGACCTGGACAGTCCTGTGCAATGTTGTTTACCCTAATCTAGGGTGTGGATCAAGTTTATTAATATAAACTGCATGGTTGTAGGTGATCACCAAGTGGAGTGGATTAGGTCTCGACTTGAGACTAAACCACTTGTTTTATATCTGCTATGTTTTTTAATTTAGTGTTCTCTGTTTTACTACATAATTCATAAATCACTAAATTTCCTTTGATAGTTAATCTTGGAAGGAAGTTATAATTTTTTTGAATTATTAGAATAGCTTTAAAAGTAATATTAATAACTGATATTAAGATTATTGAGAATTAATCAATCTTTTGAGAAGTTATTTAAATATTCAAACTTTCGTAATGGTATTAATTTGATTGACTGGGTTGTATTTATTTTTATTGGGGAACCTTTTAAGAATACTTTTTCAAATAGAAATTTTTATAGATATTCAATTCACCCCCTCTTGAGTACTCTACTCCAACCAAAAATTAAGTTCTTTCTCTTGGGTTTCGTAACCCATTTCTTGATTATAATCTTGGAATTTAGTCAAGCACTCCTAATACCAGTGAGAAATAATCCTAGATGGTCACATACTAAGTGTTTATGATGATCTCGATGAAATTTTATTTAAAATTTAATTAATTGAATAAATATTATTATCAAGACTAATGGATAATTTTATTCATGTTTTATTCATCGCAAATATTTATTGATGAATGGAATATTTAAATTAAATATTTATCCAGGTGTTCAATAAATGTTATAGGAGTTCGAACGGACCAATACCATGTCCAGTGACAAATATTAATTAACAAAATGGTTAAATAATATTTTTTTATTTCACAAGTTGGCACGTGCCACAAAATAATAACAATATTATTATTATTATATGGAATCAGTTTTATTAAAGGTTATTATATTATTTATGGGCTAGAATGAAATTAAATAATATTTTAACCAAAACCCTAGCTCTATAAATAGATAGTTATGTCTATTTTGTACGGTATTAGGGTGAAATATAAAATAGTGAATTGTTCCACCTAATGAATTCTATCTCAACTCCTTCTCTCTCCCTCTCAAGAATGAAAAACATAAGAGAGAATCCTTCAAGATCGAAGAATGAGAGATCAACACCAACAACATAAGACAATCAATTCATTGTTCTAGCACCTAGAAATTGATTGGAATTTCTTAGAGATCAAAGGAGCACATTTATATCACCTCTAGAGCAATTCCATCCTTGGATCCCCACTACGTAGTGAATATAATATGAAAGAGTCTTTTTGGATGATCATCATCATCAACGAAGAAAGATCCTAAGACCAAGTATTCATTTCTTTCAATATTAAATAAATTAATTATAAATTTGACATGAAAGATCCTCACTCAGGGTTCTAGGCATAGAAATATCAAAAGAAATTTTAAGATATCACCCACCACTGCACACTTCCACTACAACCAGAACTAACAAGTGGTATCATATGGGTCATTTATAAATTTATAATTATTTATTTGATTGTTGGTCTATATGAAATCATGGTTGAATTTCCATTTCATATTATTATTTATTTAAACTGATTTGAATTTACATGTTATCAACATATTAATCAAGTTTTTTCGGTATTTCATTTTATTAAAGGTTTAAGAATAGATGAAGAATGACTAGAGATTCCATCAAGAACTAACAAATTTTTGGTCGGTGATACAAGGTTACACAGTGTGTACTCTAAAGTACATATCGTTTACCCTAGTACATTATGCATGTCCATGTCGTGGGATACACTGCATGCCTCACAGTTATTACACATGGTGTTCGTTGTGTGTTTACTGGCCAAACTAGCACATAGTTCTCAAATTACACAGTGTGTATCGGTGTATGTGTCATGTAGTCTACATAGGTTAGCAGCATAAATCGTGTAATTAGTGTGTTAATTATACACATTAAAACCATGTGAGACTGAAAACCTAGAACATTTATGATATACACGACATGTATGTAGTGTACATGGAGTGTAGTTCATCAATTTTTGTGTCTAAGATACACATTGATTTATCCATGCACATGTCATTAGAGATACATGGTGTGTAGCTAGAGTCCACACGCCGTGTAGTCTCTCACCTAAGAACACGCTGAGCCTTTCGGTGGGTTTCATGGGCATGATACATTCAAACCACACAGTGTGTATCTAGAATATACATTCCATGTAATCTACCATGATACACGCCAAAGACCTAGACAAGTATCTCGGGTATAAGGAAAGAAGATACATAGCATGTAGATGGCATGTACACGCCATGTAGACTGGCTGAGTCAATACACCAAAGCCCCAGGTATGTGACCCAAATACACAGCAACATAGGTACATGACATGTAGTTGGATAGTACATTCTGTGTAGTCTCACAATTACTAGAAGAATTAAATTATTTTGAATTGATAATTACAACATTAAAACCTTATTATTTTGATTGCACCTTTCAGTGTTTGAAAATTTAAAAAGGGTTTTAAAGAATTTTAAATGTCCAATTAATTTATCATAATAAATCTTTAACTATTGGTTTTGTTTTTTATTTTCCATTAATTCCTTCATGATGGTTATCACCAAGAGGATTCAGATGGTCATTAATATGAAAGTGATTTAATTAATTAATTCAAGCATGTTCATCTTAATAATAAATAATGGATAAAGAAATGAATGTTATCCATTTAATTTTGCATATATGTTTCATGTATGACTATTCATGAGCTTGAATAAGACCTATGTATGTGTTGGATGTTTTAATTTAATTTATTGCATGGGTTTGTAATTATTTATTATAAATTAAATATAATGGAATGTGATTCATCCCTCTATCCATTATTATGTAGGTCCTACTTGTCCAAGGATATTTATGCAATTTCCATTTAACCAATCTTTTGGTTCCCATCACCTGTGTGTGAGTTATAAATACACATAATTAGTGGAGTTTCCCAATGCACATGGAGTTGGTTCAAGATAGGACCGTAATGATGCTGACCAAGGTGTTACACAGGTGTACAAGTGGAATTCTATAACTCATGACAAGACTGGAAATATGTGTTATTTCCCCTAGGTTAAAGGTTGATTTAATGTCCTCTCATTAAATCAATCGTTAGATAAAGCTCATGAATGGATAATTTAATTAATTATTTATTTCTATATTTTTAATTATTTATTTTATGGATGAAAGGTCACAATCACATAAATAAATTAATTAATGTGAAAATACATAAATTAAATAAATTAATTATGCATAAATTTTTTATTTAACATGGTTAATTAATTAAGTAACATATAATTAATATTAACAAGACATGTAAAGAATAAAATAAGATAAAATTTATGCATAATTAATTAAAATTACTCAACATAATATTAAGTCAGACTAAGCCTTACATTAATTAATTCGGAATGAAACTATATAACTAAATGTAGTACACTACCAAATTATATACACTTTAATCTTCATATTTTTACCTATATTCACAATATCATCATTCTGGGGCACCTTTACTTACCTTAGATTTTGGTTCTCCTCAACCAAATATTCCATGTGTGCAACCAATTTCTCCTTATTTGTTCTCAGATTTTGAACATAATTTGATTCAATCCTCTTTTATTTGGAACCATCTTTACACTCTTTCACTTTTGACTACATTTCCTCTAAATCCTTGGCCTGATTATAATTCTTATCCCTCATATTTGTAGTGAAAACAATTAGTCTTTGAGTATTTTCTGATTTTTAACCTCAATTTTTATCATTTAAACATTAATCCATTGAGATTCATTCTTCTTTCTTAGTTTCATGTTTTTCCCTTCAACCCTTATCAAGCTTCTATGATATGCGGAAAACTTACACCTTTAAAACTCTTGATAGCTAATCATAATCATTAATTATAACATATCTTGTCATATCAAGATCCTCATATAGTCCTAAAATATCACTGTATGAAAAAATAGATACGCAATAATATTCATCCATACCTTCTGTTTGTAATGCTTTTGGATCCTTTAGCTCAATCACACACTTCTCAAAAAAAATCCATTATATAGAATTCATCTAGAGTTATACTTCATCTTCAAAATTCTTTCTCTTTACCATGCTATATGAGAAGAAAATATTTCACCTCAAACAATTGAATGGATTAATTCAGAATAAAAAAAATCCAACAATATCAGTCTATCATTTGATACCAATTGTTGGACCCACATGTGACTTTATTGAGAGATTCCATGTGAGGGGTGAATTAGGTAATGAAAATCATTCGTATTCCCCCATATACCCATGAAACTTTTATAATCCTAAACAATATTGACCTCACTTTTTAGTAGGGTTACTCTTGTGTTCACCTATTAATTGTTGATATAATTAACTGGTGAACTTATCCTATCCTTATTCAGATAAGATCAATGATATCTCAATATGAATTAACTGATTGTAGTCCTATAAAATATAAGAAAATAAACAACATGAGACACAATAATTTTACTTGGTTCACCCGCATTGGGATACATACAAGGAGCACCTGCTAACGTTGTGTCAATGTGCCAAAATACACTAATAATATTTCAGTGGTGGGTTTAGTCTAGGTCACTCCTATGCATGGGGTCACTCCCCTTACAAGGTTTAGGTTCAGATCACTTCCACCCAAGGTCCACTACCTTTACAAGATTTAGGGTTGCCTCACTACCACCCAGGGGTCACTCCCTTTGTTATGTACCTTTGATACTGCTTCATGAGGGGATGTTTTTTGGCTCATGGTACAATGTATGACTTAACTATCTAGTAGTTTATTTACTAGTTAGTTCTCATTAATCTTCACATTTCTCTTTCACAACCTAGTTGTGAACATCACTATAGCAGCTTCTCTTTCCCAATTAAACTAGTCTTTGAGGAATATAACCTTTGTTAAGGTTTGTAATAAGTGTCAATTAATTTTTATATTGTTTGACTAATTTGAATAACCTATACTCACTTTCTTATAACT
>CAUJRU010004145.1:0-22480 GCA_963277665.1 Viscum album | reverse complement strand
ATGCAATCTCTTTATGAACATTTTCACATATGAGGGAATACATGGGAAGTGCATGTTGGTGTGTATGGATGGAAGCGGATGAAGACATGTGCAACGATTCATGGGATTATTGGGGTGTACACTTGGAATTAAAGGCTTGACCTTGTTTTTCTAAAGTGATTTAAAAAACTGAAATGATTTTATGAAATTGAATTTGGTTTGAAAAGTGGGTTTGGTATTTGGGAAGTGGCCTTGAAGAAAGGTGATTTTGAAATCTAAAGTGAAAAAAAGATTTTTTTTCATGTTTTTATTTTTTTGGTTTTTGAGTTGGATGTTTTTGGATGAAAGTGATTTCAATGATATTTTTTGGCTTGATATTGGTTTTGGCTCTGTGTTTTATATTTTGTTCAAAACATTCCACCTAGAAAGGTCCCCAGAGTTTCTGATAAGTCATGGACAGTTTGGTCCTTCTCGGACATTGTCTGTACTTAATGGTGATAGGGGTCCGTAAAAGGTAGTTATGTGGTTTGAAGAGGTCGAGTGTGCTTTTAGGATATGGGAACTCCCGAAGCTGTAAGAGTGCATGTTGTTTTGGGACTATTTTAAGGTCCATCCCTGGACGTATGGGAGTTTCTTGCCCCACCGACAATGTAAGTTGGGATGACATGGGATGTCTTTAAATCTGTCTTTATATGATGGTTTATACTTGAAGAAGTGAAGAAAAAGAAAATAAAAGAGCTTGTGCGTATTCAACAAGGCCAACAGATGGTGAAGGAACATGTTGACTATTTCAAGGAGCTTGTGTCATTTTCTCCAGAAGTAGCGTCGCATGGATTGATAAAGACTTCCCTCTTCATCGGGGGTCTTCATCCAGAGATCAAGGAGCGGGTCCTCCCTTTGAAGGGCCATTCTTTCAAGAAACTGGTGGATGAGGAATTCTTAGCTGATTGGGTCTTCGAAGTGCAGATTCTCAAAAATCCAGCATATTCGGTCGCATGCAAAGGTTCCCATTTTGCAAGCAGGGTATGCCAGAGGGACCTATTTCTAAAGAGTCGTCTGAAGTGGTTCTAGCTCCTAGTTCGTCGGACCTTTTAGTGGTGTGCCACTATTGTGGCCGGTTCGGGCACGTGAAGTCGTCATGACGCACCCCTCCGAAGATGTGTTATCAATGCAGCTGTCTGGGTCACTTGGGGAAGTTCCGTAGGAAGCATCGCCCGAAGAAGACACTATGACCGGAGAGATTCTAGTTCCTGAATGTGAGGCAGGAGATGCTTCAGCCATCAGAGCCCCAGCCACAGGTCTTGGGGTGAAGCTCACGCGCAATCAGGAGTTTCAAAGGGTCGGTTCGGGTTTTTTGTTCCATGTTGGCAGTGGAACATTTAAAGTATTTACGTTATTGTTTTTCCCTTGTTAAAGTTTTTATGTTGTTGAAAGTTCATTGTTTTTACATGGATTTATGTCGTACATGTTACACTATAGTCCAAACAGTTTTGTTTGCCTGATCATGGTTTTCTGAATCGTGCATTTTTCTTAAAAGTGTGTTTGGCCCTTGTCTGAAGTGATTTTGGTTTATCTGTGTTTATTTGGAGATGTAAGTGCCTATGAAAAAGCTGATGTGTGTGGTTGTGCTCGAGTCCACTGCTTGGGGTATGTTCCACTCAAAGGTTTTCCCTGAGTGTTGGGAGTGTTTTCTCTTGGTCAAGAGTTCTAGGTTTTAGTGGAGGCGTTGATTGCTCATTCTATAGAACTTAGTTTTGATCAGTTGGGAGTTCCCACATCGACCCCCATTCATAGGGTGGTATGTTTGGGTGTTAAAATGTGCGCATTAGTTGAGCTCTTGTGGTGGGTAGAAACCTCTCGTGTTCTCCTGTTCTCTCGTATTGTGGTTTCTTTTGGTCTCAGTCGGGCATGGCCTGTTGTTTTGTCTATTTTTCGGTCGGGTGACTTTCTAGGTGCAGAAAGTGTCTGTGGTGGGGAGAATTGTCACACCCTGACATTTAATTAATTTTTGTTTATTTAATTCTTGGCCTTGAGTTCTCTCACCAAGGTCTGAGTGGGGTGCTAGGTCAAAATTTTTGGCGTTTAATGTTTTTACTGGGTTTCAGACCCGTGCACGGTCACCCCATGTTTGGCGGTAGTAGCGCAACCGGCCCTAGTGTCGTGCAATTGATTATTATTATTATTATTATTATTATTATTACTATAATTATTTTATTATCATTATTCTATATTTTATTATTTTTAATATTATTTTAATAAATATTATAATGATTAATAAATTTTATTAATATTATCTTTATTATTATTAATTTTATTATTATTATTATTCTGGTATTATTATTAGTATTATTATTTTATTTCTATTTTTATTATTCTATTTCATATTTTATTATTATTATTATTATATTATAATAAAATGAAAAAACTATAAACTAACCTAACCCTAATAACCGGCGGCACCCCCCCCCCCACCCTTCCTGTTCTGCGCCGTGGGCCGCCCCCCTTCCCCAATCTTCCTTCGCGATCCCCTTACCCTGCAGCTGCCTCCATGCTCTCACCTCCCCGGCCTGCAGTGTGCCCGCCACCATGATCCACCCCTCTATGCTTTCCCTACCCGTTCCTCTAGCCTCTCTCACATGGCTCCCCTTTCCCCTCTGGATCTTGCTGCACACCCAAGGCGACCGTCCCCTTTCTGCATCGCCTTCCTCCTACCGCAGCGCCCTCCTCCTGCTGCACCGACCGACCTACAGCGCCCTCCTCCTGCTGTACCGGCCTACCTGCGGTGCCCTCCTCCTACTGCACCGGCCGACCCACGGTGCCCTCCTCCTGCTGTGCCAACAGCCCATCCGGCCACCATCTGTGTCGGGTTCCCATCCTACACAGAGAGCACCCGATCCCCCTGTTTTCCTCAGCGCAACGATGCGACCCCCTTCATCTCACACAACGCCTCTCTGCCCCGACCTATTTTTGTACAACCATATCCCTCTCCGGCGACCCAATTCTCCTGCGCGAACCCCTCTCCAGTTTTCGGACCATCACCGCCTTTCGACGTGAGAGTTTTTATCACTACAAGGTTGCGCACAATTAAATTATTGTCAGAAATGTGTTTTGATGTCCTTGTATTTTATTTTATTTTAGTATGAATATTTATTTAGATGAAATCTCAACTTTCCGCGTGATTTTCTTGCCCGACGCGCCCCCTTGACGAGTTACTAGCATCGACCCTAAACGTTGCTGCGTCCAACCCCTTGTCGGTGCGTGCCGCCCCTTTCCGACTGTCGCGCGCCCCCGCTGTTCAAGCGCATCTCCACGTCGAGGTGAGGTTCACATTGTCCTTGATTGAGTATCATATTTTTTATCTTACCATGTATTGTTTTTAATTAAAATTGGTGCAAACATAGTTTTTAGAATAATTTATTTTTTTTAATTATTTCAGTGCGAAGTTTATTTTTAAAAAGAACTTAGTTTGCATTTTATATCTTATAGCAGACTCGTGTGGATTAAGACACATTTTTATGAAAACTAATTTTGAGTTATTTAATTAATTTTTATAAATTATGAAATTAATTTATTTAACCATACAAGTGGTGCGCTTTCTTTTTTTAGTAGGAAATAGATGTGCGTTTGATGAAAGATGTGTTCGTTGAATCAGTTTTTGTTAAGGTAAAGCTATGGGTTACTCTTTGGAAATTGTTTTACAAATTTTAAAGTGGTTTATTAAATAGTATCGATGGTGCGAGTTATGTTTTGAAAGTATGTCGAGGTGGTGTTGGTGTCGTTTCTTCATTTGAATTGTTTTGAGTCCGTGTTTATGCGTTTTAGTTGTGCGGTTGTTGCAGCGTGTCGACGAGGAAGACCTGCGATACTTCAGTTGTTGGCTTGCACGTGTTTGAGCATCTATGTGAGGCATGACGTGCCATTATGTTTGGACAGCGAGCCGAGGTAGGTCCACCACTGCATCCATGTTTAAATTTAGATTTTATTAATTTCTTGATGTTTTTATTAATTTTAATAAATGGGAAATGATATAAGATAATTAATTTTTTTAAATGATTATTTGGCGTAAAAAGAGCTGTTTATTTTATACACGACACTTGGAATATTTTCTCAATGAGCGGACACCTAGTATTGAAAGAATTCCCATTTGGCCTTTAAACATATTTCATGGAATTTTAAATGTGGATCTATTTTTAAAGACAAATGATTTCTTCTGAACAAGTGTTTTGGGTTTTCTCGATAAATGAGGTTTTTCATTAAAATTGGTGAAGGCCAGTTTGGAACTTTAATAAAATAAATTATTTTGGAAAACCCAATCAGGGGTGATCTTTGGTGTGCGTTGATTGTGTCTGCTATATGTGATGTTTATGAATCTTGACTGATTGATTTACATTGTGAACGCAACACTTTTTATTGCACGTTTTGACATGGGAACCTAGCCTAGTGGGTCAATCTTCTGAGAATGATTGCTGCACTAGTTTAGATTATTCTCTGGCTAGTGGCCTTTAGTACGGATGACACTCTTCTAGGGGATTGGGCCCCTCAGTTAGGCAATGTAGGGAAACATCGGGAATTAGGGCGTTATGACGTCATCTAGAGTAGGCATGCCTTCAGGATGAGTCACATGTATAGTACGTTCTGGATTGTTCACGACCTCCTAGGTTCGACCCAAGTTTTCTTTAGTGTTATCATTTTGTGACGAAGAATTTAGAGGTCTATTTCAGTTACTGGACCCTGTGTGCCACTTCTTTTCCATTTCCCTTAGTGTGTGTTGTGTGTTGTGTGTAGTTTTCCATTTGACTAACAACTAAGATTTGAATTTCTAAATTGTTCACGGAAATGTTTTAAAATGAAATGCACCATTTCCTTTCAAACCTTAAACTTGTTTTTAAATTAAAAAGGGCAATGGATTTTTACTTGTCTTAGAAATAAAGTGTGTGTGTTGAAACCCATATTTTGTATAATTTAGTTCAAACCTGGAATTAGTAAATTTCTTATTTAAAGGTAGTGCATTGGGAATAGTTTGTTGGGCACGCCTACTGATTTTTAATACTCATGCCTATAGTGTTTTCTTGTTTTTTGTTCTGTTGAAGGTTCCAGCTTCAGTCTTTTCGCCTTGAGAGACGTTGGTTGTGGTATTAGAGAGTGACCCACGGGGTCACATGGAGTGTTGGTCGTGGTCAGGTTAGTAGCATTGTTGGATGTTCTTTATTTATTTTCTTTGGTTGTATTTATTTTCCACTTCTTAATTTATTTTATTTTGGGTCAAATCATTCCCACCTATTAAATTTTGATTCCCGTCACTAGTTTCCAGCCTGTGGGGATCGGGAATGCCCCCCGGGCCATGTCGCGGGCCGGCTCGGGTGACTGGTTCAAGGTTGACCCAGTTTGGTTCTTGACATTATAGGTTGTGCAAAACACCTTAGAGAATGATTCGATAGTGAAGAAAGGCTGATCATCTCAATTAGTTCATATGAAGATTTATGAGTATATATTTCCATAGGGTTACATGATATATGCGATTTATGAGTTTGGAATATTTCCATGTTCCTTAGTTTTAGGTTCAAACCACCAATATGACCTTGAATTAGGTGATCTATGAACCTCAGGGTTATTTCCAGTGAGCTAAGGTGGGAAAAGTGTATATGATGGACCAGTTTATAAATGACTATAGGGAGATTCCATTGGTCATTCAAGGAATGTTCTTATTTATCTATTCTCTTTCCACCTCTCTGTTTATTAATAGGGTCTCCCATTAATTTATATCTCTTGAAGTTGTTACTGGTAATAACATACAAATTATGTTGTTTTTTATTTTTCTTTCTCCCAACACACCCTTTGGAATGAATTTTGATCATCATCAATGATGTCCAAAATTTCTAATACTTTTTTTGGTTGTGGATATTTATGAGATTCCCTAATCCTTTAGAATAAAATATTTGATGAGATCTTTAGAATAGACGGTATGACCAGATCGCATGCTTGCATCAACTATATTTAGAGGTGGGTATCCATTAATTCACTGAAGGGAGGGTAGTTTTTTATTATAGGTGAATGGGATGTAAAATAAAGAAGAGTGGGACAATATTTAAACCATATTTGAGCCATCAAAACTTAAGTAGTAGGCTTATATCTAAGAGTGAAATAAGATATCATGTCCTTTTATTTACCTACAATTTTTGATAATTAATTGGATTTAATCCTAGACGAATTATTGGGTATTCCTTCTGATTGATGGTAATAATTCGATATAGAACTCATACTGGGAGAACAACCCATTTTGATTCCTCCAAATCATATGTTTTCGACTGAGTTTTGGGAGATTTTGATTCAACAAGAGGAACTAAAAGTGAAGGTATTTTTCAGAACAACCACATCAACATGTGAAGATCCCATGTTTCTCACCAAGATTTAGAATGATAGTTTATGAATTTATGTGAGATATATGATGTTTAATCATGTAATGGTAATGAAAAATCATCCTCTACCCAAGATATATGATCTCATTGATTAATTAAGGGTAACATAGTGATTTTTCTAAGTATGATAATCTTTTGGGATAATATCAGTTGCGGTTCAAAGAGTTTGATATCCCTAAGACGATGTTCAAGAGTTGATATGTCTTGTATGAGTAACTCATCATATCATCCGGGATGAATAATTCCCCAGTATTATTCATGGATCTAAAAAATAATATATTCTATCCATATCAAAACTCTTTTTTGTGGTTTTTATTGGAAATATCCTTCTATATTCAAAAACTTCATAGATACACTCTAGGAACCTTGAGACCATATTCAGTACTCTTTAGTAATATAAAATTTATTCCATTAATTCAATGTGTATCTTCTGGTTTCAACAGTTATATGTTCTTGGTGATGTGATCTGTAATACAAGAATTTGTATGGACCTAGGTATATAGAAGTATTGTTTTCTTGGGATCTCCCTAAAAATATTTATAATATCATTACTTTCCATAGGTCATGTAGCCACTATTTATAGCTTATTCTAGATATCTACTACTTATAATCACTGATGAAAGGGACTACTAAGAAGGGGTGATGTTTTAATGGATGGATCTGTATGAGAATTCCTTTCTTGAGTTTAAGAGTACATTGACAAAAACCCTATTTTTTATTCATCTAGAGCATGGGATCTGACATACTATATAATTTTATGCATTAGGATTTGTGTTAGGATCTATGAAGATGAATATGGTGTAGGTATTTTCTTATATGTTATGTGAGCTACAACTCCTTGAGATGAACTACATGATTCCTAACATAACGTTTTTAGTTGTGGGAAACAACCTGATGTGTGGATGATATTATCTATTTAGTGAGAGATTGTTTGTTTACACTTTCCAAAATATCCTTCTATATTTATTCCATCTATAAGATCTCAATTTGAGGTTAATTAATTCGGGAGATTACGTACATAAATTTTACATGGAGATTGCACATGCTTCATGGAAGGTAATTTCATTGTAGTTGAACATAGTAGAAAGGCGTTTTAGATACATTATCTTAGTGAGAAGAAATCACAAGAGGAATGGAATCTTATGATGTTGATGGAAAAATATCATTTTTTTTAATATTAGGATCATGTAGTTATGACATGTGGTCCCTTGGTTATCAAATATTAATTAATGGACCATGTTAAGACTATTCAAGAGTAGGACCCTGAGTGTGTGGGGATGTGAGAATGACTGGGAAGTAGTGACCTAATTATTGGATAGTTAGTGGATGATTATTATGGGATAAATAAACATGAGTAGATTATAGTTCTAGAATAACTGATAGAGGAGATAATGAGATAGTATCATGATTCAAATTTATCATTTCATTCGGGGTTGATAATGATGTACCATTACATTTGAAGTCAGTTCTGGTGGTTGAGTATGAAGAGGGACATCATTGGTTTTGTTTCAAGATTCCTTACCTAGAATTTTGTAAAGGTTGAATTTCTGAATCCCTGAGGGTAAATTCATCAAAATTTAGTGTACATGATGAAGAGGGGTGAATTAATGATGTACTTATTGATGGGGTTACATCATACCCTAAGGATTCATGATTTGCTTTGAGATATAGTTGATAGTTTGATGATAGTTTCTCATTTCCTATTGATTTGTGGGAATCTTTTAGTAGATGATCTTGAAAGTAAATATGTGAGTGAGATTTTACTCTTACTTGGAGTTCCCTTTATCATTGTATCTAACAGTGACATGTATTGCATATATTGGTTTTGGATGATAAATAAAAAGGATTTTCATACTCATATGATACTAAGTACATCATTTCATACAAAAACAAATGGAAAATCAGATAAGGTGACCCAAATATTAGAGGATATGCATCCTGCATGCTTCATATATTATAGTGGACCCTAGGATGATCATCTATCTATGTTTGAATTCGTGTAGAAAAATAAATTCCAAGATTATTTTCAAATGGATCCATTTTAGGATCTCTAATGTTTTCCATGACGTTCATTTCTATGATGGAATGAGGTTGGTTAGTAAGATCTAGGGGGATTGAGCATGGTGGAGGAGAAGTAAAAGAGAGTGAAATAGATCAAAATGTGGTTGAACTATAAAACCCTTAGTTTTTAATAATTTTTATATATTTAATTAAATTTTATTTATGTATTTAATTTCATGATACATAAAGTTAAAAATTCATTATACGACACACTATGATAAACTTGCGCTACATGAAACACATTCTTAACTTTCTTTACACACAAACTTGAGTTTCTATTAAACAAAATTTAATTATTATAATTTTTTTAAATATTAATGTTATAACATAACCATTAAAATTAATAATATTAATACTAATAAGTAATTTTTAAATATTATTTATAATGGTTTCATATAACTAAATAATATTGATAATGAAATATATAATTTTTGATAAAGTCTATTTTTTTGAAAAATATTATTTTCTCAAAAGAACTGCTTTTCATATCTTTCTGTGAACAAATATAAATTTAATTTTAAAAAATTTTAGAAATAATATTTTTTAAAATAAAAAAAAATTGAATTAATGATTTCAAAATTACCTTAGGGTGAATTTTTGGTATTTTTTAGGAATTGTTTCATTTTTTGTATGAATAGTGAAAAATACTGAATTATAATTGAGAACTTCTTTTCTTTCTAATATGTTTATTTAGTTAAATTATATTTTAATTTGGTTTTAAAGTAAAATTATATAAATTATAAATAAATTAATCCAATTTAGTCCATTGGATACAAATTCACATTGAAATTGGAAATAGAAACATTTCCAATATTTGAACATTTTCACTTTAAAAACTCGTCGCCTCATCTCACATGTGAGATTAATTTTAAATTATTTCTCACCAATTCTATAATTATAATTATTAAAATTTGATTTTATATTTGGAATCATCATAATTTATAATGTATAATAATTTGAACATAATGGTTTTTCAATATAATTAATATAAGTAATTAAAATAAATTGTATTGACTATGGTAAAAGCGAGTTTACTTAGTAGTTAAACATTCTCTTAAGGGGCCAAATAACCTATAAAAATGTCCAAAATCCATTGTCTAGAAATATTTATTCCATATAATCCATTTTAACTAAAAATTTTCAATTATTTGATTCATATTATGTAAGGTATTCCTCTCAAAATTAGTTTCCTTTTTGTACTAACAAGAATATCACCCATCCACCACTATAAAAGGGAAGTCACCCACTCAGTTATTAAAACCTTTAAATCACTTTGCAAAGGGAACAACCTTCCAAAATATCCTCCCAACATATTTACCTCCCTCATATAGGCATCACTTTGGGTATAAATCCAACCAAGGAAGCCCTTTTGTGAGAACCAAAAGTAATTACCCAAATAAGAGATAACATCTTATAACAAGCACTTTTGATTAATTTCAATCTCCACCACATCAATTATTATTATTCCAAGCTTATATAATAACATCAATATTCTAAATATACTTATATGTTTTAATGTTATGTGTATGACCTATACTCACACAAACTTACATCAAATTTGATATAAAATCATTATTCGTTTGTACGGAGAACTATCAACTCGTGAACTGATGCCTTTCGTTATTAAATTACCAAATTTAAAAATTGGGAATAATAATGATGTTTCTATTTTTATATGATATATATGATATTTATGATGTATTTATTCTTCTTTAATTATTATATATAACACATACCTTAATTGATTCCATTTTGTGGGAATACGATAACATCATTTGTGGATGTTTGGACTGCCACATCTTCAAAGTGATGTTATTCCTTCATGGTTTACATGGAATGTATTATGGTTGGTTTTGATAAAATATGTGAGATATATTAAATAATAACAATAATTTAATTATAATATATATTCATAGATATATAATTAAATTCTCTTCTTTCTTTTAATATGCCATGAAAATGGAAACAGTGTTCATGCATACGTATAAACTATCATCTTAATAAATGGTGTATTTCATTTCCAATTTCAATATTTAATTAATTATTATAAATACATATATCCTGAATATTTAGAGACCCGACCCTAGATATCCTATATCCAGTGTTGTGCTACCATAACATTGGCATAAGATACAAGTAAATCACATCCCAAAGGACTGAATAGTTTAGCAGTCTTAGTAAACCGGATACACACATGAGTCTTCTTTTACAAATGATTAAAATAATTACAACCTATTTCGTTTTATTTTGAGGATAAAAAATCTATTTCATCTATTTTATCCTTTCAGATCTCTCTTAATACAATTCATGGAATCCCAGGGAAAGTAAATAAAGTATGGGTGAGCTTAAATTCTCATTAAGGGTTATGTATTACAGAATAAATAATGAATCAATGAGAATAATCATTATAGAAAGGTAAATAACTGAACAGGAATTCCATGTCATCAAAAAACTAAGAAGGAAGTGAAAAACAATATGGAAAGGTATATAAAAAAACAAATTCCATTTAAATAGGTAGATAAGCCATAATAAATATGGAAAGGTAAGAAACTGAAATCATATGCCATTTAAATAACATGACAATGCGTAATCAATATGGATACATAATAAACTAAATACACTTTCCATTTAATGCATAAAATGAGAATTAAATGCATGGGTATACTTTTTATAGTTAAAATATCATGGATAATAAATAATTAATCAAAATAAATGTAATGATTAATTATTAGACATCATGTATGAGGAAAGTAAAATCCAATACCATCAAGAACTCTAAAAAGATGGTTTAAAACTATAGGTAGAAACCCATTTAATTTGGGAAACTAATTTCTCTCATGAGAACCTATTGATTCCTGAAGAGACTATTTAATTTCCAGGCCCCACCCATCACTTCCTTTTAAAACCATTCCTCATATAGAGTAATAAATTTAATTAATAAACAATATGACTTATCATATATTTGTATAAAATATAGAATTCAAATTTATCAATATTTCCCTAGATAATAAAATGACTATCAACGTAATAACCATATGTGAAAATGATATATGGTTTAGAAATTAAAACATATCCATGATAAATGATATAGATAATTAAGGGAAATTCAATGTCTAATGATCATAAGAAATTGAATATTTCAAGGGGACTAACAAGTGAACCAAGGAAGTGATTTTCAATACTATCCTTTCCCAAATCAATAAAAAACCATCCAAAGTAATAATAAGTATTATATCAATAAATCATATCCAAAGTGTTGTAAAAATAAAGGGTTGTTGTTTTTGAATAGAAATACCATAAAAAAGAAACAAAAATATCATTTTTATTTTGAAAAAGATTGGTAAAATAATTTTCTATGAAAATCATTTCTGTAAAAAAAATTCTACTAATTATCCATTTTAACATTCAAATTATGCTTTAATGAAATTATGGTAGGTAATTATGAACATTTTATACAAGGTAAAAATAACATTCCATTTACAGGGTAAAAAGGTTATAAAATCACCATGTTGGGAAAGTAATAAAAATATTCATTTGAAATATTTGTAATAGAAAAAATAGTAAAAATTTATTTTATAAATAATTTTGGAATGGTAAAAAAATTTCTATAAACATTTTTATAGAAAAATATTTTTTGAAGAAAATAGGTTCTCTGACTAATGAGTGAAATGGAGTCTGGTTTTCTTAAAAACATTTTCTAAATCATTTTTTGTACTAAATAGTTGAAAAATTATACTATTTCATGAAAAAATTTATAAATGAAAAGTGGATAAGAAAATAATTTTTTTTGAAAAAATATCATATAAATTCCTTTAATGGAATCTCATGAAAATGAATCTCGATTAGAATTAGTTTTTGTAAATAAACCCTTAAAATTGTCATAACATTCAAGTGAGAATTAATCTATGAATTGATTATATGTATAAACTGTAAATAAACATATAAGAAGTTTAAATAAAATCATAGATATTCAATTTCATTAAACACATAATCATATAGTACTAGCAACAACTAAGAAGTAATATAACTCAATGAAAATGAATTGAATTATGAAATTTCATTACCATTTGGTAACTTTTGAATTATAACCCCCATGAATGCAATAATTACAAATTTAAATATGAATATTTTGAAGATAAATTTATTCTGGATATAAAATAAAATAGGGTAATAATATATACCACACCAAATAATTAAATGGTAAAAAATGTGTATGCCTCATGGAAGGAAAAGTTAAACAAGAATTCCTTAACATGTGATTCCTCTCTGTTGAACATCCTATAACCTATTTTATAATGATTTTAAACAGGTTAATAACTTATACAAGAACCATAATAATATTTATTATATCATATATAATCTTATTATAATATCTTATTAATTGTTTGTTAACAATTATTCATTCTTTTAACTATTTCGGGTGTTAATTGCCCAGTTTTTCGTGTCTGTTTTGACTTGTTATTTTTGTTCTTGTTACATTTATCATGATCTCATAATCTCCAAGATGTAAATCATAATTTAATTGTTAAAAATAAATATTATATATGTATTTAGTATAATCCATAATATTTGGGGATATGAAATGAAATGCACCGTTCATGGAGATAGTTGTCTGTATGTACGCATGAGCACTACTTCCATTTCTTTATCATGTTTAAAAGAATGAAAAGTAAACTATATATATATTATAATTCTAGTATGATATGTATTTTATATATTTAACATATTTTTATTAAAGCAATCCTTTTGAAATTCAATGTATATCATGAATGAATCACATCACTAGGAGGATATTATAGTCCACACGTCCACAAATGATATTATCATATCCACAAAAAATAGAACCGATAAAGGTATGTGTAATATAATAATTACAAAAGTATAAATATATGTAAAATATAATATATATAATATATAAATAATATATCCATCACTATTACGAATAATTAATTTTGGTAAATGGAAGAACAAACAACATCTATTTGCAAAGCGGATGTCCGTCATTCACATGAACAATGGTTGTGTATCCTGTTTTGATGGATGTTTCTTAAAGTGTAGGTAGAACTCTGAGTAAAAAAAAGACAGTATATTGAAGATGTTGAGGTTATTATATAATCATGATATTAAAATAAATCGATGGGGGGAGATGTAAATGAAACAAAAGTGATCATTGAAGAAGGTTATCTCTTATTCTGGTAACTCCTATTGGTTTCTACAAAAATACTTCCTTGGTTTTCATTCTGACCCAATTTAGGCTTCTAGGATGGGGGTATGGATGTTGGGATATTTTTTGGGAATTTTTTGGTTGATCCCATGTTCTTGAGAGGTGTGAATAGCTGAAAGGGTCGAGTTCTTTTTTATAGTGGATGAGGAGTGATATTCATGTAAATATTTGAATAATGGAATCCCACCCACATTGTTTCCATGTCAAGTGGATCCAATAATTGTTTTTTTTTACATAAAATGGAGTTTTGTGCCTAGATATGGACATACAGTGGATTTTTCACAAGTTCCTAGTTAATTTTGGCCCTTAAGTTTATAGTGTCTTCCTTTTTTAAGCTATTTTTCCCGTTAATAAGAGTAATTAATTTTAATTACATTCACTAAAAATTTTGTTTAACAACTAAGTTGACTGTAAGAACCTAGATCTTCTTTTCAGGTATGTTTTTCCCTTTTCTAGTGTTTTTGAGAAAAAGAGTAGTTTCTAGAAATTTTTGAAGTACACGCTGTGTACTCGGTTATCGCGGGTAGTCGGGTGTTGGCCGTGTAATGGCTATTCACATGACCATGTGTGGTGACCTAGAGAATGTTTAATGTAGGGGCCAGTTAAGGCAAGTACACACTGTGTACTTATAAAGTACACACTGTGTACTTTATTTTTATTTCATTAAACGGAACGGGGTCGTGTCTGACAGATAGAAACACCTTATTCTCGGCCATGTTCATCCGGAAGCATCCGTATGACCGTGATCTTTCCCCTATCCTCTGATCAAGCATCTGTTCTCTGAATCGACCATCATCGATTGCATTGGGATCGTCACGATAAACTCTTCCTTCTTCTAGAGATTTGTTTTCTGATTCCTCCTCTTTCAAGAGTTATCCTCGATTGAGTGTTTTTAGAATTTTTGTAGATTTGCAGTGTCCTTGGGAGATTCAAGGCTTTATGTTCATGTATAATGATCCTACAAAACAAAGGTAGGTGGTTTGTGAATTTCTGTATATGTTCTTTGAATTATATTTGAAACAGTTCACAATACCCTTGAACGAGGTATTGCGTGCTTAGGGTTCTAGCCCTGTTAATTTCCTGCTATGCTTGTATACTTGAGTAGAGGATATTTAAATGTGAATAAGGTTAATTTCTATGCTTTGGAAGTGTTTTCCCATGCATGTTTTGTTTATTACCATTTGTTCAAGCTTTGTCTGTTAGGCTACTACTTTTCTTTCCGTGCCTAGTATTGTAGGATGGAGTGTTTTGATTATCTGACATGCTGTTATGTTGTAGACTGTTTAGCCAAGTAGTTCTTGAGGTTTTCTTTGGCCTCTATTCATTGCTATGCTCGATTGACTTATATAGGGATGAGGGAACCTAGTGTAGTAGACCATTGGGAGAATTGACGTGAGGGCTTCTCTAGAGTGTCTATTTTTACTATTACGATGCAAGACCATATGGGGAATTGATGAAAGCGCATCCTCAGAGTGTCTGTAGTTACTCGACACATGCCACATGGGTAAGGAGATGTAAGTTATTACCGAGAGCACCTTTTAATTACCAATACGAGACTATAGGGGGAATTGACGGTGAGTGCTTCCTCAGAGAGTCTATGATTAAGTTGAACCCGAGGTGTTAGACTGTGTGCACTTCCCATAGGGTTACTTGTTCTTTTTTGGTTGAACCAGAGTGGTTAGGCTGCTGAGTACCTCCTTGTTTACAGCTTCATTTACTTAATGCCTTCTATATATATTCACGGACTATTAGGCAGAGATCTTTGGGTTGTTGCCTACTGGGATTAGTCTCACACCCTGTTTGGGTCATGCTTTTGGGCCCAAACAGATTATATTGTTGCAGGTATAGATAAGGGAAAGCACCCTTCTACTTCAGGTACTTGACTGCACTGGAGCTGGAGAGCATGGGGCCAAGCTGAGTCTTGTGATGTTGAGGATTTTTTTTCTTATTTTGTTTTTACTTTGTATTAGTACTGTATTCCATCATTGTGACTTGTTTGGATGATTTCCTATTCATATGTATCATGCATCATTTATATATGTTCTCTAGTTATTTGTTTCTTCATTCTTCCGCTGTTTACTATTTTATGGTATTATACTACTTCCGTTATTGTATATCTTATTTACTTCTTCTATGTTACTCTTCCAATGAGGGCATAGTTTCCCCACTATCACACCCAAGGCCCTCGCTTCTAGTCGGCAGCCTCTGGCATTCAGGGAAATACACTTGAGGCCATGTGACCAACCGGGTACGGGGCGCCTCTAGGAGGCTTCCAAAACCGGGACGTTAAAAAGTAGTATCAGAGGAATTATTTTCTTCTTGACTTACTATTTGAAGCCTATAGACAGGGATAGGAAAAAATAGGTACTTGGTAATAAGTTGTGCTCAGGAGTAGCAAACTCGTGTACAGGGAAAAGCCAATCTACCTCGTTATGGAAATTTTTCTGGTTTTGCAATTTTATAGTTAATTTGTTTTTCACTGTTGGGTGACTCACATGTATTGTGTTATTATCATTGATATTATTGAAGTTATATTTCTGTTGAAACTCGATGAGATGAGGGAATTCCATCTCATGCATCATATAGGAACTTGCTAAAAATCACATGTCATGTATTCTTGTCATGCCATTTAGGGTTCATTAGCGATTGCATGTTGTTGTGATAGAGGTTGTGATAAATATGCATACCATTGTGATAGATGCCTTGATAGAATACCTGCGTTTGATAGGGTATTACTTTGTGTAAGGTTTTGTTTGAATGAATGACAAACTTTGGTTCTTAAGGTGTTATGGGCCCTCATGGATCATTATTTGGTGGATCATTACTCTATTAACCTTTTTTGTAACATGTATAAGATGCCAAGATTTTATTTTCGGGGAGTATGGGCCCTCACAGATTGTAATTTGGCACCTTAAATGTTTGTTTCAGTGTTTTCTAGATTCTGGAGTAGTTTCTGAGTCTTACTATCCAGAAAAAACTAGAATACACGACGTGTAATGATGAATACACGCCATGTGTTATTATTATTGGAAAGAAACTATTTTTCATAAGTACATGCTGTTTACATTATGTACATGTCGTGTATTCTCTAACTGTGTCGCTAGTTGTGTGGGTAGAGACACAGAGTTGAGAAAATCTTTGGACGGACACGCTGTGTACCAGTTGTACATGCCGTGTTGTAGAGACTCTGTATCCGGCCGTGTGACTAATGACACAAATGGATGAAATCTTAGCTTATACACGTCGTGTCTAGTTTGAACATGTTGTGCAGTGTAACTAGAGTATCTGACCGTGTAACGAACTACACGGGATGGTGGGAACCTTCTTGTACACGTTGTGTCTAGAATAAACACGCCGTGTATAGTCAGCTGTGTGTTCACCCTTGTGACTAACAACACGGGTAGTTGAAATCCTTGAAGTACATTCTGTGTCCATCTGGAACATGCTGTGTAGAGTGAGCCGTGTAAATGGCCATGTGACTAACAACACAGGTCGGTGACGTTCTTCTCGTACACGTCGTTTTTGGCACTAACACGCCCTTTAATCTTGTTTTAGGAGAATCGTGTGACTTAACCGTGTAAGAGAACTCAGGTAGGGGAAGAGGATTAAAGTACACGTCGTGTGTTAGGAAAACACGCCATGTGTATGGGGTGTTACACAACTAGTTTTGGCAGAATTACATGCCCATGTGAAGGCTTTAGGAGAACACGCCATGTAGGAATTATACACACTTTGCATCCATGTTTTGAAAAACATGAACGCTTTCTTTATTTTGTTCAACTATTACACTTCTAGTTTTCAGTCCATGGTAATCTTGATCTAAGGTGTGGGTTTGACCTTGCAGATTCATGCCACCAAGACGTCCTCCAATTTTCCGCCAGTTACAGGGCAGTGATCAGACACCAGACATGGCTAATTAAGGACTACCTGTAGATCCTCCAGTTGTTCCTGTTTTGGCACCAGACATTATTCCGGACACAGGTGCTGACGCACAGTTCTAAGAGGGCTTTATGAGGTTCATGAAGACCATCCACGGAGTACCGCATCCTACCCCTTCTATGGAATAGTTGACGCGGGTTTTCCAGCCACAACATCCTCCCACTTTCACAGGGGAAGGAGGACCTCAGGGTGTAGATTCATGGTTAGAAGCCATGTTGTCTATCTTCGAGAATCTGGAGACTCCTCCAGTGAGGAGGGTGAAACTCGCTACGTACATGCTTTGGGATTCCACCAAGAGATGGTGGGATGTGATCTCATAGGAGAGACACCAGTAGGTTAGGGCGTGTGACAAGTTCCAGTGTGATTTCTATGACTACTTCTATCCGGAGAATTTGAGGGTCGATCGAGTCCGATAGTTCATGATTATGGAGCAGGGTAATCTTTCTGTTATGGAGTATTCATCCCGATTTACTGAGCTGTTGCGCTTTATGCCCATACCAGGAGGTGATGAGCTATTCATAGTAAGGAAGTTTGAGGATGGTCTCAGGCACGACATCCGATCTCAGGTGAACATATTTAGGTTGAATTCCATCACTTCGATAGTCAACTAGACACTGATCAATGAGCGCAATCTGAGGGATTATGGAGTTTTGAGCCAGGGCAGTTCAAAATCCGGGGTTAGTATCCCTCCTACTGATAGCAAGAAGCACTGAAGGGGGTCTTCGCGTGGAGATCCAAGGAGATGGGACACTTATTCTGGTAGCCAGGTGGTGTGCTACCCATGCAGGAAGAGCGGTCATACGAGGCCACATTGCCCGAGAGACCCAGTGAAGTGCCGATATTACGGAAAGATGGGTCATCTTCAGTGCTTCTATCAGTTATTCTCACCAGAATCTAGTGACAAGGGTTCTTCTATGACTCCGCGTTCAAGAGAAGCTCCACTAGTGTATCATCAATCTAGAAACTGGAGTTATTCCAAACATTCAGGCCAAGGTGGAGGTCACAGCCATGGTATTCAGTCACCAGGCTTTCATTGACAGTAGGGTGGATCAGCTCAGAGTTGTCAGACAGGGTCATAGGGCTGCGGTGCAGGCCAGACTGTTGTAGTGGAGCAGACCCAGTAGGAGTAGGATCCTGGACCCTATACAGTTCAAGGTACGATTCTAGTGGCCTCAGTTTTAGCTTCTACTATTTTCTATATAGGGGATTACCATATATTTTTATCTATTGCTATTGTGGAGAGCCTTGGGATCCGTATCTTTTCTTCTGCTGATATCTTGATTCTTGACACTCCGTTGGGAACTATAACGACTAGTGTATGTCAGTGCAAGGAGTTCCCTCTTGAGGTTGGTGGGTGTCACATCTCCTGGGACCTCTATGTCTTAGAGATGATGGGTTATGAAATTATTCTTGAAATGGAATGGTCAGTTCCCTTCTAGGCAGTTGTTCATTTCTATCTTCGTAGGGAAAGTTTCACTTCATCAGAGGGTAGTTTGTTCCTTCATAAGGGTGAGTTGGATGTCCAGGCGAGCAGAGCGGGACCCGAGCATCATGGGTTGGGAGGAGTTACAACCTAGATTTCCAGTCTATATCTAGATGACTAGGGGACTTCACAGATGGACCTTCTTCCAGAGGTGGATCATTTTATGGATGTCTTTCTTGGGGAATTTTTAGGTTTGCCTCCATAGCGAGAGGTGTACTTTTCTATTGAGCTTGTTCCAGGAGAGGAACCGGTGTCCATTCCTCCTTATAGGATGGCTACACCAGAGTTTTAGGAGCTCAAGAATAATTTGAGGAGTTGCAGCCAAAGGGTTTCATCTGACCCATTACTTCTCCTTGGGGTTCACCCATCTTTTTTGTGAAGAAGGCGGATAGTACCCTCAAACTTTGCATGGATTATCAGAAGATGAACCAGTTGACGGTCAAGAATCGATATCCCTTACCAATGATTGATGATATATTTGATAATATTAGAGGAGCCTGGGTGTTCTCAAAGATTGAATTGAGATCCAGTTACCATCAGTTGCGGGTTAGACCATCAGATGTACCTCATACAGCCTTCTGAAGTAGGTATGGTCTATACGAGTGTGTGGTTATGCCGTTCGGTCTCACAAACACGCCTACAGTCTTCATGAAACTGATGAACCGAGTGTCCCATCCATACTTGGATTATTTTGTGGTAGTCTTTTTGGACGATATCTTAGTGTACTCTCACACTCGATATGACCATGCTACCCATATTGAGATCATTTGGAGTATACTAAGAGAGAATAAGTTTTTTGCTAAGATCTCAAAGAGACACTTTTGGATGGACCAGATTCACTTCTTGGGTCATGTTATCTCAGATACAGGAGTGTCAGTAGACCCAGAGAAGGTGAGGGAAGTAGTTTCCAAGGAGCATCTGAAGAACTTCTTTGAGGTACATAGTTTTCTAGGTCTGGATGGTTACTACATACGTTTCATATAGGAATTTTAAAGATTAGAAGTGCCATTGACGAGATTGACTAAGAAGGGTGAATAGTTCTTGTGGTCAGACTCTTGTGAGTCATCCTTTCAAGAGCTAAAAGGAAGGTTGACTTCAGCACTAATACTAGTTCTTCCAAATTTGGAAAAAAGCTATACTATATAATGTGTTGCATCAAGTATCGGGCTGGGAGTTGTTCTTATGCAGGAGGAATGAGTCGTTGCATACGGGTCACGACAATTGAGGCCACATGAGAGGAACTACTCAACGTATGATCTCGTGCTGGCTACAGTTTTTCATGCTTTACGCTGTTGGATATATTAACTTTTGGGAGAGCATTTTGTGGTTTTCACTGGCCAAAAAAGTCTCAAGTATATCTTCACTCAGCGTGACCTGAATTTGAGACAGTGAAGGTGGGTAGAGTACCTTTAGTATTTTGACTTTGACCTTTCCTATATGCCTGGAAAAGGAAACAATGTGGTTGATGCACTAATCATGAGGACTCAGATACATGAAAATATGGAGGCCAATAGTGAGTGGAAGCTTATAGATCTATTTTTTGAGATGCATTTAGAGGTGCACGACAGACAGGGGTAGACATTTATTTCTTCTGTATCTGTTACCTATACTCTTCTTGATCGAGTGCGAATGTGGAATCTATCAGATTATAAAGGCCTAGTCCCGCAAGAGAGTGTGTCAGGAGAGGACCCTATTCCTGGATGAACAGTAGGTGAGGATGAGATCTTGCATTTTCATGGGTGTGTCTGGGTATCAGCAGACATACGCGAGGAGATGATGCGGGACTTTTATTCCTCAATTTGGGTAGTTCATCCTGGTGTCACCAAGATGTATCATGATCTAGACCATTAGTATTGGTGGTCGGGTATGAAAATAGATGTTACTGATTTCGTGATGAGGTGTTCCACTTGTCAGCAGGTGAAGGCAGAGCATCAGCGACCAGCTAGGATTTTACAACAATTACCCATTCCTGCGTGGAAGTGGAATGATGTTGCGATGGATGTCGTGACAGGGTTACTGATATCACCTCGAGGGTTTGATGTTGTGTGGGTTTTCATTGATAGACTCACGAAGTTTTCTCACTTCTTGTCGATCAAGGAGACATTCAGTGTTAATGAGCTAGGAAGGTTATACATCCGAGAGATTGTATGTCTACATGGGGTTCCACACTCCATTGTTTTAGAAAGGGTCTCTTGTTTTACTTCTCGGGTCTGGAAGGGGCTACAGAAGGCTTTGGGTACACAGGTACTTTTGGGTACAGCTTACCACCCCTAGACAGATGGCCAGTCCAAGCGTACAATTCAGGTGCTTGAGGACATGATTCGATCATGCATCCTAGATTTTGGAGGTTCTTGGGAGAAGCACATACCTCTTTTAGAGTTTACCTACAATAATAGTTTTCAAGAAACTATTCAGATGACACATTATGAGGCTTTGTACGGTAGGCCATGCCGATCACCCTTATGTTGGATGAAGGCATGAGAGGCAGCTATGTTGGGGCCTCATCTTGTCCAGGAGACCATAGTGTAGATAGAGTTTATTCAGAAGAAAATGGATACTACACAGTCTTGACAGAAGTCTTATGCTGATCAACAGAGATGACCTTTGGAGTTCGAGGTCGGATATCGGGTGTTCTTTTGTGTCACACCGAGGTTGGGACATAAGAGGATTAGGAGATAGGGTAAGCTTTCACTGAGGTATGTTGGGTTTTTTGAGGTGTTGGAGAGAGTTGGTTCAGTTTCCTATCGTTTTCAGTTACCTTAGTGGTACTAGGATATGCACGACATTTTTCACATTTCTCAACTTTGACGTTACTTCTCAGACTCGTCTCATGTTTTCCAACCTGAGGAGTTTGAGTTAGAGGTGGATGCCTCGTTCAAGGGGCATCCTATCTGGATTTTTGATCAAAGTGCGAAGGTTCTCTATGGCCGGTCTGTTCCTATGGTACGAGTGTTATGGCAGCACAGGTGATTACAAGATGAGACCTGGGAGAGGGAGGCTGATGTACGATTGCAGTGGCCAGAGCTTTTTGAGGATTATTCTTTTACGCCGCCTTGCTAGGGAAATTCGGGGAAAAATTTCATTAAGGGGGGAAGTTTGTAAGAATCCAGATTTTATTTTCAGGTATGTTTTTCCCTTTTCTAGTGTTTTTTGAGAAAAAGAGGAGTTTCAGGAAATTTTTGAAATACACACAGTGTACTTTATAACTACACTCCATGTACTCGGTTACCGCGGGTAGCCAGGTTTTTGCCGTGTAACGGCCATGCACACGGCCGTGTGTGGTGACCTGGAGACTGCTTAATGCAGGGCCGGTTGAGGGTAGTACACACCACATACTTTCTTTTTATTTCATCAAATGGACCGGGGTCACTTCTGACG